>VZRN01006754.1:1446983-1503143 GCA_013397935.1 Dasyornis broadbenti | reverse complement strand
TTTTTTTGGTTTTTTTTTTTGTTTGTTTGGTTTTCTTTTTTGTTGTTGTTTGTTTGTTTGTTTGTTTTCTAAGCTTTTGGCACTGTCAAATATTCAAGGTCTACTCTGGTTTGTTTTTTTTTTTTTTCCTTTCCTGGTTAAATTAGGGACTGGCTACTTCTGCTTTTGTTTTAAATTTAAATGACCTTGGTACAGTAGCATTTGTCAACTGTGGTAAAACATTGCCAATTTCATGACGTGATTATGAAAGAACTCTGTGTAAAGCTTAGTGGCTATTCACCACCATATAGATGATGGGACATGCTATTGGGTTTTACAGCAGACAGGTTTATCATTACTTAGTTTAGTGTTTGTATTTATATGAAGTTATTACAAAAGTTGCAGCATAGAAACATAGAACCCTTGAAAGATCATCTGGTCCAACCTCTCATGTGAAAGAGAGCCTAGATTTGGTGAAAAAAACAATTGTTGAAAAGAAATTGAGAGGTCAGAAATGCACAGAATTTCATTATTGTTATTATTTTTAAGTTTCCCCTAGATTTTTCCCCAGAATTCTCTGTAGAATATATAAAATAGTATCACTATTGGCAACAGGTGTTTTAAGAAGCAGATGTCAGCAAAGTCTAGCTCAGAAATCCATTCCAATAACTCAATAAAATGCATTAAAAACACCACTGGATTAAAGTGGCTTCTATGTTCTTTATCTATATGTTGAATAACCAGCTTATTCCTAGTCTATGGGAGTTGAATTCTGTGCTCACTGCTGCCAGGAGTCAGAGCCACTGTTCTCTTCATGCAGAAAGTCCAACCTGCAGGCTCTGCAGATAACTTTTGTGTTTATCTGTAGGAGACATAAGTCTCCTTCAATGTCTGTCTACTTTCCTAAGGCCAGAGATGAGAGTGGAAATTCACTAGGTGACGAAAGTCAAGAGATAAGAATACATTCCTGAAAGGTGGGAACAGTCTTTAGCTCTTGAACTGTCCATGGCATTGATCTCTTTTCTCTCCTGCCTGGATCAGAGCTGTATCTGTGAGGTTACCTTGTAAAAATGGTGACTGATACCATAACCTCCACAAGACTGAGGTTTTCATGAGAAAAGTGGCAGTAGCTGCAGTGTTTTGTGCTGAACTCAGTCCATGTCAATAGATGTTGTTAAGGGAAACTCCTTGGGGTTTTAGTTACCTGGGTTCCTAGTCTGCAATTTCCAAATATATTTACAACAATAGGAGGGACTCTTGACGTATACAGTAGGGGAAGTTTTGCACAAGTACAATTGCAGCATTAGCAGAATTATTAAAAATGGTAAGGTAAGCACATATATTGTTAGCCAGGCAAGCAAGGTGTGGATTGTATACTTGGCATTTGAATTCTCTATCAGACACATCCAGACAGGAGTAGAACAACTGAAGAGATACTTGACAGTTCTTGGGGTTTAGAAGTCACAACCATATATGTATATATGTGATGCAGGTACAAAAAACTGGAAAAACTGGATAATAGCAAATTCTGAAGAATTAACTACTAAATTACTACAAATCATGGGAAAACATATTTGAATATCCAAATAGGTATTAGCTATACCCACAGCTCCTATTGAATGTGGGGAATATCTTCTTCAATAAGGCCATCTTTTCTATGTTCAACTATGCATTGACTGTAAAGTTCAAATGACCTTACTTATGTAAATGTAATTTATAGATTGCCTTCTGGCAGCCTTCAGCATGGGTTGGAAAGTGCATGCAACTCACAATCAGATGAGTTTCAGAGCACCACTTCATATGACCCATGATGCACACCTTTGTACAGAACATGTGAATCACAGTTACATTACTGCTCTTTATTTGCAGTAGTTCCCATACTGTGCTTCCTGGTTTTCAGGGATGTGCCCGTCTCTGGCTCTGAGCAGTTCAGTGTGATACTGACCAGAGGTGCTAATGGGGCAATTCACCA
The DNA here is from genome assembly GCA_013397935.1 of Dasyornis broadbenti. NCBI lineage: Eukaryota > Metazoa > Chordata > Aves > Passeriformes > Dasyornithidae > Dasyornis > Dasyornis broadbenti. The sequence continues at coordinate 1,501,192 of VZRN01006754.1, read as the reverse complement.
TAGGTGATTATGGGAGGTCAATGGCTTGCTGTAAGCAGTATAGCAGAAGGGTATAGCAAAAGACTGAGGTGGGACAGGGCTAAAGGCACAGCTGAGGAGGCTGCCCCATGCACAGTAGAAGCAGACACAGAAAGAATCAGATGAAAATAGAGTAGAGTATGGATGAGGGAATGGATGAAGTGCCATAGCTGGTAAACAGAAGTTGTTTACGCTCTAGTGGCATGCACTGCATAACTCTTCTCTCTCAGTGCAGTGGCGTGTGGTGAACAGACAGAGTGGAGCATCCAACTGGCCATACTCAAACTGATAAATGCTATGTTGACACATATGAGCAGTGGCTGCCAGTTGGGACAATAGATACTGAAAGTGAAGAGGGAAACTTCCTGCAGGCCTGAAGTCCTAAGATGCTGTACTGGAGCTGAACCAGGAAGCCTCAACAGGAAGATGTGTAACAGATCCCTCTCCTGCTGATAGCACTTGAATTCACTCTGCAACACATCCTCATTACTGCTGCTGGCAATTACCTTCTGAAGATACAGATTTTCATGCTAAGTTTTTGGTTTTCAGCAACTTGGGTAAACAGTTCTTTGAATTTTCATTGAAACACATGAGAATCCCCGTAAAACTATGCAGCAGTTATAATCCCTGTCCCTGCTTAAGAAAAATGCTGTTTGATGTGATAGACTTATAATTGAAAAAGATGTTATGATTGATTCTTAAAAACTTTGAAAATCTAATCTAATGGAATCTAATCTAATCTAATCTTGATCTAAATTTTTGGTGAAGTTATAGATTGAATTAATATAGAGTGCATTTTTAGATACTAAATGTCAGAGGACAATATCTATGCTATTGTGTCCTAATGACACAGATCTAATTTATATACTTATTCTGTATGGTACATAACATACAAAACACATGGGAGTACAAGATATAAGATACTTATTAAAAAAAGTTATCTGTATTTACAGAAGTTAACATTTTTAACTGTTTCTTCATAAAAGTCAGTCCTTAGCCCTATGTCAATTTTTAATACTACTAACAAATTTTGTTGAGTGCTAATGAAATTAGCATTACACATTACACTCATTACACATCTCTGAGAATAAGTGTAAGTAATAGTGTGAGGCATCTTTTTTTTTTTTTTTTTTTTTTTCCTGCTGTCAGGCATTGTGTTGCAATTATTCTATTAGAGGAAAAATATGGAATGATAGTATACAGCAGATTTTACTGTTTTATGGGCAAATGAACCCTATACTAAGGATTCAGTCACTTCTCCAAAAGAGAGAAAGTTAGAAGGGAAAAGAAAAGGTGGCACAGTTTTAAGAGGTCTTGAATTTAATATTCTGTGCCACTGTACATGGATAATTCACTCAAGATATTCTGTGTTTCTAACACTCCACCTGGGAGGTATTCAGCTTGCCTATTTCTTTGTTCTGTAGGGATGAACAGGTTGTAAATGCACAAAGGAGCTTTAAAAGTCAGAAAGAAGACAGGGGAAAACACATCATGTTTAAAATGCAAAATATAGGAGTTGGATTGAGCACTGAGAAAGAAAAAATTACAGGCTGCAGAGATTTTTCTTGCTTTAATCTTCAGCATTCTGTTATACTAATTAGTTACTTAAAATATAAACAAACCAATCAACCTCCAAACAATTCTGAACTTTCTAAATTAAGTGAGGTTTTAGTAAGAGACTATGATGGAATATGAATGATCTTAGGTCATCAGCCAGGACCCAAATTCGTTTATTGTCACTAGTGCATCATGATCACAGCCGCTTGCTCGTGCCTCCTGCCACACTTCAGTCAGTTCAGACTTCACTAGCCCTCACCATGCTGCATGGATCCTGGGGTGATGGTCAGCAGAGAGAGATATCCGCTGGGACATCATGGGTGGAAGGTATATCATGTATCTTAGACACTATATTTCTCCCCTATGTCCTTTCTTTGGTAAGATTTAGTCTAAATTTTCCTATACAAAAATGGAATTGAAATTTTTATGCTTGAATCTCTATACATTTGTTTTTTTTTAAAGGAGGGTTTATACATAATGCATAATTATGTATAATAGATTTGTTAGTAAACACTTTTGTGCTAAACATTATTGGAACGGATTTAATGGGTTATTTTCAGCAGTGTTTCCAAAGACTTGTTAATTCACAATATGTTCTGATAAAATACAGGATGACTCTGATGTCACAGTTACTCTATTTTAGACAAGCATATGGCGAGTCTAATAAAAGATTTGAGGGCAGAGAGTAATTTTTGTGATTGGCAATTTTGCTCCAAATTCATTTAAATTGTTCTGTGAGATTAAGATCCTTCTTGAGTGTATGAAGTGACTAAATTGAGTGTATTTTTTTTTAATTAGTGATTTAAAAGTATTAATTAGTTATTGTTTGAATCTATTATTTCTGTATATTACATGATAAAGTACATGTTGTACTTTATTATGAAACATCCATGCTGGAACCACCTGAACCTCTTCAGTCTTCTTGAACACCTAATGATGACTTATGGAGCTATTCTCATTCACAGTTTTGAAGACTAGGTACTTAAAGTACTCCTGTATACAAGTGAAGTTTGGTTTTCATAATTTTGGAGAACATTTACTTCCAGCAGCATTCAGTAACTTTGATGGTACACTAGCATCAAAGAAAATGTAGCACAGAATCAAAGATTGTAGTATATCCGTGTTAGCCAAAATTATGTGTCACATAGGTCACGTTTTCATCATATTGAAGATTAAAAGGGGAAAAAATGGGAAAAAAATCTTGTGCTCCCCATATTAATTTGCTGCCTTTGCTCATCAGTAAATGTGACTGTGAAATCCAAAGCCGTTAGATTTAACAAAATTAACAACTTCTGTTGGAGCTGTGTGCTGTGGACTGAAACACAGACCCTTGGGAGCCCACTATATAGAGCCCACTAATAAACAACCCTGGCAAATTATCTTCAAAGCAGCAATCTTTGAGCATGCCTACATGTGAAATAAGCAGACTTTCTTCTCCTGTCACAGTATAGTAGGAACTATATATGAGAAAATAAACCAACCCTCCTTTCTGGGATCAGTTCTCACTTTGATCTTTATTCAAGTCTCCCCTTTGGCTGTCAGTCTGCCTTTTCAGTCACAGTAGCATTTTGTCAGCTGATGGATGATAATTCAGTTATGTCTGCACAATGAAAGAACATGTACCACAATTTAATCAAATCAGGGTAGGGAAAAATCTCCAGTTTTTATCTAGGATCAAAGAACACATAGTTTAATACCTAATAATGCAATTTCCAGTTTATATGCTGGTCAGTGTTATATTCAGTGAAAAGATTACTGGGCTTTTTATTCAGGTTGCAGCAAAGGCAGAATTTGGATAAGGAAAGATACAAGTTCACCCAAAAAGATGCCTTTTGCAGTGAAAGAAGCCTGGAGAGGCATTGTTAAGGAACCTGGATTATGCTCTGTACTTAATAGCTACTCTATCAAGGCATTTATTGACATGGATTTTCAAATTAATTTAGTCTAATCTGTATTTGAAACAGATTCCTTTGATTGGCTATCATTGACATTTAACTTTATACCTGATTTTCTTTGGTAAATATTACATGAATCCACTATAATTCGAATGTTCTAGCATGCTTGCAGTTCTGATTCACACTTCTGAATTTAACTTCCCTGTATGTTAATTCTTCTCTTTGTTTCTAATTAATGAAATGTGAATGTATAAAGGAACAATTATGAAGAAGTATATTTCCTTCTCCTCTTGCTTTGATGAGGTCAATAAGAATTCTAGGACTGTAGGCACAAATTTGAAATGTGGAAAATTTGCTTTCTTCTTCCCTGACATAAAGGCATAATACATAGAGCAAGTTTACAAAAAATGCACCTCTTTATATCACAATAGGAATAGGGGAATATATATATATATATAGTGTTACATACTTATGATCATATTATACACATATATACTTATGAATTTCTGTATACACGCAGAAATACTTTTAGGATTACATTGTTAACAAATTATGGAATACTACTATCACTGTAGAACCACTGTTATGTGACACAAGACTGGGAAGGAATGGGATAGAGATGTAGTATAATATGGTGGCTTTCAGGAAACGGTCTCTTAGTTTTACTGGTTTTTTTAAAATTACAGAGCAAACACAAGAGTTTATAAATTAAAGCAGGATTGTCGTGGTCAAACATCCACCACTTTAATGTAGTTAGTACTGTACTGTAGGCAGCAAAGCCCTTTGAAACTTATTTACTCTCAATTTTCTTTAAGACTGTCCTTTAAGCCCGGTGTCTGGTTTTGTAGTAGCTAGACCTTTAATGTAGCTCTGCTTATAATGATACTTACTACAGATTTCACAGCTGGTCATTTTTCTGCTTCCATGAGACAGTAATTTCCTATTCCTTTATGATGCATTAAGACAGAATAACTCTGATTTCTGAAAGAACACCTGTAGTTCAAGAATCAGCTGAAGAATAACACTAATTATAGTTCCTCATATGTGATTCAAATTCCAGCTTTAAAAATTATTTATATCAGCACATTTTATTTTATTGAAATATTTACATTCAAAACTTCAAATAAACTATGGCAATCATTCTGCTTGATAATAAATATGAGAATTATAGAATATTTAGGAAGAAACTGTGCATTTCAATCTGGCCTTCTACCCTGACAAATCTAAATCTCTTCATTCTGTTTTGTTTTGGTATTTGACTTGAATGTGATAATACTGCAGTTTCACAATGGATAGGATTCTATCCCTTTGCTTATATCAGTATAAATGGTGATATCAGTATAAATGGTTTTGGATCTTTCTAAAAGGATAATTAATTTATTACTAAGAATCTTGCTTTTCTGTCTTAAGTATATATTTTGTTGCCAAAAATAAAATTAAGAATGGATATGATGTAACTATGAAATTTACAAAAGCAAGATGACTCTTGTCTAATTGTGTTCTGCTTGAAAATGTCATGTTTATTGATCCCCTAATTAACTGTTTCACTTGTGTAAAACATAAGGGTAAGGAAGATAAAATTAGCACTGTGAAATCAAAAACACTGTCAGTTCCTCAGAAAACAGAGATCTATCTTCTTGTATTCTAAAAAAGATCTGTCATTTTTGGGTGACACATTAGAAGTGAGTCACCAAAATAATTTCATAAAATTCCCAGGTGTAAAGTGACAGTGTGTCTCAGGCCTTTGTCGATGTTGTGCTTTACATGCCTCTAAATGTGAACTCCTAAAAAGACTGGGATGGTCATGTCTTCCAGATCCAACAGTATCTTTCAAGGAATGTTTCTATGATTATGCTACTCCATCGATCTCTACAGTCTATGACCTGTTTCTAGAGGGAGTTATTTTAAGGTTTTGGCCACTAATTCCTTGATATACTTTGATCCAATTACCTGCTGTAATGAAATTTTTCACACCAACATGTACTTTAGCAAAAGATAATTTGAGTGGTCCAGCATTTTCCAGTGAAATAATCTTGCATAAAACCCCCAAAGTGCTAGTATTATTTCTTCAGTTAATTTAACAGTAAAAGAATGAGCCTTTTATGTGAGCTTTTTCTTTCTGGAGGGTCTTAGGTCTGTGAGTCACAGTGAGCTCTTATTCATATGTAAAAGGTAAAAATGTTCATCATTTCTAAATGATAAAGCATTAGCAACTTTTTCTGAATTTATAAATACAAAGTATTAGTTTTACAAATTTTGTTAACCCTCACCTCTGTTTCTTTACCTTTGTCTAAAAAATTAGATTTTCTTAGAAGCCCAAGAAATAATGTTTGTTCACCTAATATTTGATTCCAGAATGTGATTGCTGTTCTAGTCATCATCCAGCAAAGCACCTAAAGCTTGAATTCCTTAGAAAAATTACTTCTCTTCATCGAGACTTCTGGACATGTCTCTTTCTCAAAGTGCATCAGCCTACCTGTGCATTTATAAAGTTTATAATATACTCTTTTTGTTAAGAATCAGTTCCAGATTCTCTTGCCAGGTTCCATGGACACTTCTAAAATTTCAAAGGCTATTTCTTGAAGTGTAGAACTCTTGCTACTGTTTCGTTTGCCTGATGCTTTTTGAAATATAAACATAGGTGGAAAAATTCCTAGTTAATAACCATCTTTAAATACCTGTTCTTTGCTTCACTTATGCTCTATTTATTGCAGAAATTCTTGAATAAAATTTCTTTCTCTCCTAGAGAGGAGGTCAATACCCCCAAACATGTCAGTGTTTAAGAGGCATTTGGTCAATGCCCATTAGAACATGCTGTAGCTTTTGGTCAGCCCTGAAGTTGTCAGGCAGTTGGACAGTCTCTTCCAACTGAAATTTTCATGGGACAGTTGCTTGCAAATGAAATTCCCTTTCCTTTTCCCTTATCTTTTTCCTTCCCCTTTCCCTTCCCTTTCCTTCCATTCCTTGGTCTGGCAGTTGTGCTTTCTGGTAAGACTGTGTTTTTCTCCAAAGTTTGATTTTAAAATTATAAAGTCATTAGAATTGCTAAATATGCTTATACATATGCTAGGCACACAGCTCTCAAACAGTCTGACCTAAAAGAAAAAGTGAGACCAGGGGCCAAATTAAACAGCAATTTAGATGAAATGTGATTTAATTATGCCACTTTATGCCAGAATTCCCCAGAAAGAGAATGCAAATATAAGGACACTGTACTTGAAATAATGCAAGATTCACAGGTTAATCACACCTGACATATTTAACTTCTTTTTACAACCCGCTCTTTAATAATTTACCATTTTAAACTAGAATGAAATAAAGGGCATGATTGGTGGATGCGCATTAAACAGTGTCAATTGCTGACACATTTTCATGGTAAATAAATATTTTCTTGTTGGAATAACCCATGCTTTCTTCAATTGCATATCTCTCAATAAATACCAGGACATTGGAGAAATGTTCTAAGCATGAGTTTTTGATATGCAGCCATAGTTCAGAGGTATTTATTGACAAGCAAGAGAACACAATGGCCTTAGTTTTGTATGAAAATGATATAATTTTTGGACAAAACCCCACACCCAGATCATGTAGTAGATTAAATTGTTGGTTCTATTTGGCATCTTTAACCTTTCTTTCCTTAGTGAAGAGACTTAGAAGTAGTTATAGGTGTATCTAAGAATTCCATCTTGCTTTGATGAGACTATTTTGGTGACTTCAATCCAATTTACAGTTTTGTCAAATTAATAGATAAATCTTATGTGCAGATAATTCTAGCATCATATTGATAACAAAAGTATCTTTATGTTATAGGGAATGGGTCTTCTTAATTCTTCCACAAGGAAACTAAAATAATTAAGGGTAAGGAAAATACGTTTTCCAGGATGTTGCAAGATTTGGTAATTAAAGATTGGCTTTGAAGGAGCTAGAGGAGTCATTAGAAGTTTAAAGGACTTGGAGACAGATTTTTGGTCTTTCTTGAATCACCCCTTTGTCAATAAGTGTTTGAAAGCCACAGCAGACTCTTATGCTGTAAAATCAGTGATGACAGGCTCTTGGAAAGCAAAGGCCTTAAAAGTGTCAGGAAGGAGAGTTTGGTGGCGAATACAAGCCCACCTCAATAGGTCTGTGTTAGTGGAGGAAACGGTTCCATGAAATGCGTGAAGGAACTGTCTTGCTAGTGGAGAGAGAATGGTGCATTCTGTGCCTTCAGTACATCACTAGTGAAGTTCTCCAGAAATTACTAAGTGCTTTTTCAGCTGAGCCTTAGAATGTAAAATACCTGCCTAAAGTATGATAAACAAAGAGCTTCCAGAATGTCTTTAGATATTTTTGATGACTGCCTCAGAAGAGAATGGCTGCCACAGTCATAGAGCATACAAAAGTTACCTAAAGATCCTCTTACAAAGAATCTTCCAGACAGCTCTAAAGCAGCATTATGTTGCCAAGGTAGAAAGAAGCTGTCGTAGCACTGATCACACTATAACCCAGTATTTTGACTCAGCAGGTATTCTAAAGCACAAAGCTCTGTCTTTTACCAAGTCTCATGTAAGTTCTGGGTAAGATTGGACTTCAGCTGTGGCTAAAGCCCTTCCAGAAATATTGAATTTGTAGTTTCTTACTTAAAGTAGGTAAAATGTGTCAGGTTCTGTGTTGCAAGTTGTCTTCTTTCCTTTTTATAATTAAAAAAAATTATGAAAAGGTACAAGTTCATAGTAATTCCATTGAGTCTTTAAATATGTTTTTTAAACTTAATATTCTGCCTAGAAATACATTCATTTACTCCTGGAGAGGTTTGGAAGATTATTAATATTTAATAGGAATGTTTCTGTAATTTGTTCCAAATGAGAGAAACTTCACTGCAGATGTAAACACAGAGGTTCATCACAAGAAAATGACTATGAAGTAATTTTTCTCTTAGAGTTGGAGAGCTACAACACTGGGCTTCTGAAAAAGACCCAGAACAAAATGTACTGAGCTGACTGTTGTCATGAGGAGTTATTTTCATAACTCTCAATGGCCAAGAGATACTGTTAGCTAATCAGTGGACAAGAATTTGCATAATATTGTAATATGATGACACTGTTATGCAGAACTTTTTCAGTGCAATAAGCCACTAACACAGAACTGTCATCAAAATGGCTGGTCAAACTTTTCACTATCCATGGATATCAATTCATCCAGAATAATAAGTGCAAGATAATTAAATATGAGAAATGAATATTAATAGAGAAAGCTGTTTTAGAGATGCAGAATAGGACAGAATAACAAGGAGGAAAGAAAGATGAAAGGTTATTATTTTATAAATAACAAGTTCTAGAGAGAAGTAGTTAATCAGAAAAAGATTTGTAAGTATATAATCAAAGTACAGAAATGGGAAGAAGAGTGTATTCTGGCATTCCAATATCCCTCAACATTGCTCTCTGTTTATATGATAGTAGTCAGCTTGACTCTAAGTCTGTAACTTCTAATATAGCTCAGTGGTTTTTTTCTACTCTACTAAATGAAAGGAATCTACGCCTGTCTATGTTTCATCTCTGGATCAAGCAGCTCTACTTTTTATTTTCTTAATAGGCATTAAGAAAATCTCATGGCATTAGGAATGACCTTTTCAATCTATACCCATCCCACTGTAAGTGAGACGGTCACTGTTTAGTTTAAATTACCAACTACACTCCTGGAGCTTAAGGACATTTTCTGTCAAGTCTGTAGGTTGTCTGTAGTTGAGTACAAGGTTTCTAAGATTACAGTTCCTTGTAATATTATTATAGATCACATATTTCTTCCCCTTTGTTCAAATGCAGATTGTTTTGATCCTCTCAAGCTTTGCAAGAATTCAGTGCCAAATCTCAGCATTCCAAAAGTATTTTGGTTTTAATAAAAGTTTTATTATTATCACAGTAATTTCAGTTCATATTAAAAGACTTTTGTTTTTTTCATTATGCACCAGGACACATTTTTGGTCTTCAAGTATAAAGATTAAAAAGAAGAAGAAAAAAAAAAAAAAAGCTGTTCTTGTATGATCTCAGGACTGGGAGCAGAAGCTTTAAGAAAAAAATGCAAAACTAAGAACATCACATTTTTTCCAGTGCTGCTTCCCATATGGTAATAATTGCCTGTAGAACAAAGGTACTTGTCATAGCTTTGATGTTTTGGATTGTATAGAACTATTTTTTCATAATGGTTCTCTGTTTCTTTATTGTTTTTCTGAAAATTGTGAGGAAATTTTTACAGTCTGATTTACAAGTATGTTAAAATAATACAAATAGAAAATTTTTATCTCATTTTCTCTGTAGCTGTAGTGACAAGCTGGGTTCCAATATTCATTTACTATTTAAGGTGACTCCTAAAATATACTTGCAATACTACATGAAGCACAAATTAGATTTTATAAATTCATTATTTCTACTATATGTTTTTGGTAGCAGTACATAATGCTTGATTTTTAAATGCTTTTCATAAAATGAAAAAAGGGATCTTGAAAACAAAACTTGAGCCTTTCTACAAAGAAATTCTGCTTAAGACTTAACATGAAGCTCGGTTGAAATATAAAGGAGTACTTTAGTTTGTTTTACTTTTGAGGATAAGTGCTTGTGATCCAATGTATGTCCAAAGATGGGGAAGAAGGACAAGAGGAATTGATCTTCACATCCAGAAAATTAGGACAGTCCACAGGCAAAGTGAAGACAGGACCAGGAAAAAGCCGCAGCTCATGGTAGGAAAAGAGGGAGCATGCACTGAAATGGCAGCAGGGCTCAAAAATTGAGGCCAAAACTGATGGTAACTGAGGTCAAGTTAAACTGGACTAGAAAGGAAACAGTGCTATCCTGCTTTCCTAAATTTTGTGCTTTGAAAGGCAAGATAGCTGAACTACAGAGAATGGACATTTTATGTGAGTCTTAAAGGAGAGAGAAGAAAGAACAGTGAAGGAGGAAGCAGAGAATTGAAAATTATATTAACTTATAAGGCACAATCAGCAGCTCCATAGATGGAGTGAGAGAAAGCTAATCTGACAGTAAAATACTTTTCCAATGCCAGCCTGGAATTTCTAGGAGCCAATCTCTTAATGCAAGCTCTGCTGTACTTTTGGCTGGCCAGAACAGCCCTCCCAGGACCCTTTTTGCTGGCCACATTTGGAATAATGCCTGTCCCCACCACTCTGACCCCAGATATTTCCAGCTAGCCCTGCCATGCTCCTGCATCCGTCCTGTATGAGGAACTGTCAGCTCTGATTTTGAGGTGAGTTCTAAGGACTAGCACATAGATTTAGCAGATATGTATAAGCAAGTTCAGTAGCTGGTTTTTTATGCTCCAAATGCATTTTTCTAACATACTTATATATATTTCTGCCAACGCATGTATGCATCCACAGGTACACTCATCTTTTTATACACATAAATGTGCATGTGTATATATAGACATACACATATGCATATAAAAGACAGATTTCTAGGAAAACCAAAGCCATGAGAAATTTGGAAAGAGCTGCTGACAGGAAATAGGTACATAAGCAAAGACTGAATCAGCAATACACTGTGTTACATCTTTTGTGCATACATTAGCTAGAATAAGTGTTTTGAACTGTGTTTTCCTTTCCTTGTTGTAAGTGCTCATCTGTCTATGTTTCTATGTGCCTAAACACTTTCTGTTGTTGAGAAACAGTGGTCCCAGGATAATCAGCTCCTCCTGCTCCAGCAGTTCTTTTTTCCTGTCCTCTTTCTCTGTGCCCTGCCCAGTTGCTTCTGATATAAATCCCCAGCTGCGCTTCCTGGGTGGTTAGCAGCAGGCTTCTGGTAGGTTTACTCTTGTTTGCCCTTATCTCAAGAAGATTTTTGCAGAGGTTGTCCCTTGCCCCTCCTTGAATAACTCTTTTGANTGGTTTGGTTTTGTTTTGGCTGGGTTTTTGATTTTTTTTTTTTTTTTTTTTTTGTTTTTTTTGGCTTTTGGTTTTTTTTTTGTTTGTTACTTTTGAGGGGGATGAACTTTTGGGTTTGGGGGGATGTTTATGTTTGTTGGTTGATTGATTGCTTGGAGGGGATGGGTTATGGTTTGTCATACTTTTATTCTTATCCTTTTTTCCTGAGACCCCAGAGATACCTGAGGGGAGAATAGAGACATCTTTTGTGAAATTAGAGAAATACAGAGTGTCTTTGATTGAGTATATAAATAAACTTTGGTTAGCAACAACAGGAAAGAAAAATGAAACTCATTAAGGAGCTGTGGTTCTTGATTGCTGTGCCAGTTTTGTTTACCTTAAGAGAAAAATTTGACCTTCAAAGTAAGGATTCACTCAACTCACATTTCTAATTTTATCTTTCTATTTGCCCTCAAATGTTGTGGATGTGAAGCAGAGGTTTAAACACCATCTAAGAAATCCTCCTCTTCTCTTAGCAGGTTTTTGGCACATAGCACAAACTGTATTGTGATATGAGTAAAACTTCAGTGAGGAAGTGGATCTAAAAATATATTTGTGTTTGACATACAGAACAGAAATGCAGCAGCACAGAGTCACTCAAGCATGCTAAAAAATAAGTTTGTGTTTTGCAGACTGATCTGTCTCATGACAGGCTCATTAAAAGTTCTTTCTGCCAAATGCTGTTTGTTTTCACCTTCAGAACTGTCTGTGTTAATAATGAGCAACTCTGCTTGCAAATTATTTGCCTAAAGTATTGTTCCTGTCAGTGTTGCAGTGCTAGGCTAGGGTGAGAGGGAGGGCACACAGCAAATGAATTCAAGTAGCTGATTGAACGCATTGCAAAAACACTGGTGTAGTCCAAGCTGGAATGGCACATTCTCGATGAAGTGTAGCTTAGCAGGACTTGACAGTAGGAGGGGTTTACTTCTGTTGAGATAGATAACTAAATAGTATCTCCAAGATTGCTATTGGAAGCTTGGTTTCTCTATTTTGTATTTTGAGATTTTACAGCACACTAAACTCTTAACTTCATGTGAAATACACAATTCCTCTCGAGTCAGCTAGCTTGCTATCCTTAAAGTGTTTGTATTTTCACAGATGGCTATTCCACGATATCTCTCTATTTCTCTGGGAGCATTGTTGTCAGCAGCTGGTCCGTTCTCCATATACTAAAGCCTCCACTGATAAAGCAGTTCCATAGTAATGATGACAATCTGTAGGAAATTTTCCATAACGTTATTAAAGGGAAGAACACAGAACTAACACTGATTCATGCAGTCATGGTAAAAACAATTAACATATCTTTACTTTATTGTTTTATTGTATGTCAAATTTCAGTTATAAGTTAAACTAAAATGCAGAGCCAAGATAATCTAGAATTATTTGTCTCCATACCATTTGATAAATATATGATAAAGAGAGTTGGCCAAAAGCATACCAGATTGCATTCTTCATCAAGACGTAGAGCCAGATATTTTGCATTCAAACACTGAAAATGTTTGCAGATGGCTAATTTCTATTATAGATGAAAAAATCAATTAAGAGGCCCAACAAACCATACTAGAGACTAAAAGTAAATCTGTGCAAGTATCAGAGTCATCCAAATACTCAGGACTGTGGGCTATTAGCCAGTGTGCTCAGAAACGGGATTATTTCTAAAGTACTATGACCACTAAACCTTATATTAATGTGATTTAGTAATTAAAATCTGATGCCTACTCAAAAAGACTCACAAAGATAATAATCTGACCAGAAGCTAATGGAATAGTGTAACTGTATTAAAAACTGAATTTATGAAAATGAATGTAATATTTGAAAATATTTCTTGCAGCTGCAAGTTTTTTGCTTTGTTTGTTGGGTTTTTTGAGGGGGTGTTTGGGTTTTTGTTTGTTCTGGGGTTTTTTTCCTTTGTTTTGGTTCTTTGGGTTTTTTTGGTTTTTTTTGGTGTCTTTTGGCTAAGGTTTTTAAAACACCTCTTTTTGTCTTCTGTGTGCAGTAGTTTTCACACAGCATTCCCTCACTCTCATTCATTCCCCTCTACATTTCCACTCTATTTATTTAATGAATAATCATCTGTTCTTACCAGACATTAACTACCTGAATGAAGAAGTTCCCAACATGATCTATGTGTCTTGTTTTCTGCCCATCAAAGATGAAAATGAACTGCCTTGCTTAAAATGCCAGTCAATAATAGGCCAAACTTTGTTCTTCCTCAGGCTTATTTTATTTAGTTTACTTAGAAATAAACATCAGTCAGGGAAAATACAGATTTTATATTTCAGAATTTAAATCTAAGAAGACAGTCATCAGATTAATTCTGTGGTTTTGCAATATAGCCTAAGATAACATAGCAGCAGACAGTACCCCTACCTGGAACCTGAACTGGAAAAGGTTTTCTTCAAGTACAAGTATATAACAGTACCTGAGGATACAATCATAGTGATTTACAACTATAAATATAATAAAATATGGAAATTGGTTATTTTATGCTTAGTTCTTCCATAAGAATAAAAGCTAATAAACAGAAACACCATGTATGTAGTTGTATTGTGTTTCAAATGAAATAAATGTAATAAAATATAACGTTTAATATTAAAGTGGGATTTTTCTAGTGTGCTATCTCTCCTGTCAAATGGTATTTGAGTTCCTTAATGGTCATATGAACGGAGGTATCCTTAGGGCACTCATGAATCTATTCCTGTCTGAATACAAAGAAGATGTTTATGAAGATGTGGAACACAAAAGTTTTTACACATTGGTTACTTTTATTTGGGTTCATTTCTTATATGGTCATAAACACTTTGCTGCATAAATTTTCTATTAGGCCTATTAAAATCTTAATTGCTTCCTCATAGCGAGTATAAAATGATACCAACATGAATGTGATTATCTATATTTGGAACTAATATACTCCACCTTATTAATAGTCATCCATCTATGTCATATCACCTTAGAAAATCTTCTTTTTTTTATCATCTTATTAACATAGCATTAGCTATGAATTTAGAATGATGCATTAGAATTTGAGAACAACCCCAAATACTTGGTTCCTTCCCAGACTGACACAAATCAAATGCTTGGGTCCAGATGAGCATCTTCTGTCCCAAAGTCAGTCACTGTTTGGATCTGCAGCTTCCTGACTCTTTGTGTAAAATCATTTAAGAATAACTTTCATCTTGATTTGTCATTCTTTAAACTTATTTTTTTATTTTCTGTAGTCAAGCTCACCCTACCCAGCTTCCTAGCACCTTACCTGCACAGAAAATTGGTGGTACCTTGGATAGAAAGCATCACTGACTTACGGCTTTATTGCTGGGGCTATTAACTCCTGTCTGCAGGCAGGCTTCAGTGGAAACCATCCAGAGCAAAACAAGATTTGCTTCAGTAGCAGTGGCTTCCTGTTTGTCATACTATTGTGCATACTGATCAAACATGTCTCTAGCTGAAAAACGAGCAGATAGACATTGACAAAATTTGTTTAAAAATCATCTCTCTTCTGTATGGAAATGCTGAATGCTTGCTGTAGGTTGTATTTTGCTTTTGTCCCTCCCAGATATTTTCTCTAATAACAAATCAAATAAATGAAGCCAGCAACAAAAATAAGAAAAACAAACAAACAAAAAAACCAAACCAAAACAAAGAACCCCCCCCAAAAAACAACAACAAAACCATCCACAGACCCAAACACCAAACCAACAAACAAAAAAAAAGTGAAATTAAAGCTTTTTTCATAAATTAAATATGCACAGGCTTAATGCACATCCTAATACCTTAATATTCAGGGAACACCAGAAAATCTGGGAGCAGCTATCCAAGCTCCAGATCACAGCTGGTAGAGGCTCAGCCAGTTCAGAGCATAAGCAGAAAAAGTTTCGGTCTGTCTGGCCTTTCCCACAGACATAACCTATCTTCCTGTGAGACCTGCTAGTCTAACTACTAGGTTAGCTTTCCATCTTGAATCACTGAATCTACATCAAAGCAGCAGCTGCAGTAATCTATGGAGGAACAGGAATCATATATTTTACCTAATCTTGTTTAGTTTCAGTAATGACCTTGGATATTTTTTTTAATCTAAAAGTATTTTCTCTTGCATGGAGAATCTCCTTTTCTTATTAGTTTATGAAATGAATGATGTATATGCAAAAATGGAGGCCCACTTAATCTATTTTTCTTTTGTTTACAAGGCAGCTTAGAAACTATTTCAGAAAACATACCAAATATGTTTTTTACTGGTTATTCTTCTTTCTCTGTGGGAAGATAAATTAAATAGATTTACATCTTTAGTAATGTAATTTTTTCCCTAGCTATTAAAAAAATGTAAATAATTATATTAATTTTCAAAGTTTGTTAAAATTAAATATGCACAGATGATGTTAGTTACAGGATTGCACTGACATATGTCTCATCTAAAGCTATTAATATTAATGGATTAAAAATATTAAATAGGTATGCTGCAACATGAAATAGTTTTGCATTTCCTGTATTTCAGTTATTGCTGTTGTGTCTCAATTTTAGTGCAGACATAGGTGGGTGTATCACAGGATCAGAGAATAATTAGAGTTGGAAGGGATCTTTGGAGATCATCCAGTCCAAACCTCTGCCAAGGGAGGGTCACCAAGAGCAGGTGACACAGGAACACATCCAGGTGGGTTTTGAATGTCTCCAGAGAGGGAGACTCCACAACCTCCCTGGGCAGCCTGCTCCAGTGCCACCCACGATATAAAGAAGCTTTTCCTCCTATTGAGGTAGAACTTTTTGTGTTTTAGTTTATGGCCATTGCTCCTCGTCCTGTCTCTGGGCACCACAGAAAAGAGCCTGGCACCATCCTCTTGGCACCTGGCCTTGAAATATCTATATATATTAATGAGATCCTCTCCCAGCCTTCTATTCTATAGACTAAACATTATGCTAGACATTGCATATAGATGTATTAACAGGTAGTCCCCACCTTGAAAAGTTTTTAATGGAAATAAGTAAAGCAAGGAGTAGGAGATAAGAGACTTATATTTCTTATTTTAAAAGCAGTTGATTAAGATGAGGGAGAAAACTGGTTTGAGGTAAGGGACTGATAGAAAAACAAACTTTTTTTTTTTTTTTTTTTTTGGCCAGTTATCACCCTGATTTCAAAAACACTGCCATACAGTCTTTTCTTTTATTGTTTGGGGTTTTTTTGTCAGCCAAAAGCTTTATAGCTGCTCATTGACATGAGCACCAATGGCTTAAAATCACAAGAACAGAACAATTAGACATTGCCTTTTTGGTCAAGATGTTCCCTGGCTTCAGGAGCCATCCTGTTATTGTAATGAAGCACCTACGGATGCTATTTTGTTCTAGCCTTTTATCCAGATTTTACCTCTGTCAGACTTGGAAGGTACAAGGCAGGAGCAGAAAACAAGGTTCTTACCCAACTCTCAGGCTGAATAAAATGTATCACTAATGACTCAGGGTATATGGACTGACAGGGGGCCATGCCTTTCTGCTCTCCACTCTCACCTCATGACAGAATTGATATGTCCCTCCTATTATGATCCAACGCAGAGTTCTCCTTTTTCTACTTATTCTCAGGATTGCAGAGTTGTACAATAATTCTTGTCAGAGTTTTCTTTCTATTAAAGCAAACAAAAAGAAGTTTTGAATTTATTTGCAATGTAAAAATTTTGTTATTGTTTCAGGACACAGCAGGCCAGGAGAGATACAGAACAATTACCACAGCTTACTACCGAGGTGCAATGGGCTTCATTTTAATGTATGACATCACAAATGAAGATTCTTTCAATGCTGTGCAGGATTGGTAAGTAAAAATTGAAATTCATATTAAATCTCAGAGAGAATGTATGATATTATTTATCTGCTGTGACAATGTAAATTATTTTGGAAAACTTATTTCCAAATACAATGTTCAAGCATTCCTATATCCAAATATATGGTGATGGATCATTTTTTGAGTCAGGAAAGACAATGAATATTTCAAAAAGTGTTACATATGGTTAATTGTAACCATTGTGTTTTCTGTAATTTCAGTTCATGTGTATTTTTCATACTACTAAAACAAGCAACATGATAGTGGGGAGATAGTGTGGATAACTGCTAAGATACCAGCAAGTGTTTCCATACATTATGGTAAAAAATTAAATACTATGTTTGAGGGTCACCTTTGAATTTAATTTTTCATGTTGCTTTTAACCATAGCTGGATATACATGGTTCTGTCAGTCCTGTGAGCCAAATATTAAAACGAGAAATTTTACCAGAATAGCAGAACTTAGATTGGCTGGAACTTGTACTACCTTGTGTTATGTGAATGTCCAGATGTCTCCATAAAAGCAGAGACATCATTTCATTCACACATGGGTCAGTCAGCATCCAGACAATCTAAACCTTTTTTAAGTAAAGCTAACCTAAAAGGAAAACCAGAGTGTACCTCAGTGGTTTGTTTTGTTTTTTTTTCCTTTACAAGTTATTTCAATAGCTGAGAGCCTTCCAGCAGTTCTCTGAGTGATATGAATAATACTTTTCATGTGTGCTCCACATGCTGTCTTGCTTGCAGTTCTCATGGGACAGCTGTGTTTGAAAGAGGATTTTGTTCAGAGTTTGTGTCATTTCTTCAGTGTATTTCTTTGGCTTTTTCAAAATTTATTTTAAGATATGCTCTGCTGTGTACTTTTAGGACAGACAAGTTCAGAAATAGGTTTCACACTTAAAGAGTAGTTATGTTGTGATGCCTATTTTTAACAGAAATTGTTGCACAGCCTAAACCATCTAAGAAAAAGAATTTCCTCTCTTTTACACTCTTCTACTTATTATTGTGGTAGAAAGTGTCACGGAACCCACGGAGCACTTTTGCTCTCAACGCCTGGAGTTTTTCTTGGTCTGTATAAGCTGAGACTGGTCATTTATCACTCTGAATATAATAACTGAAAAACTTAGCTGGACTCTGCTCCAATGAAATGGGATCTTGGGTTACCTAACATTTCCCATGTAAGCACCAGGGATGTACTCATTCACAGTCCTCCAGGTGAAAGGGGCAACTCCAGACTGTGTCCCATCTTTTCTCCATCAAATTATCTGTATGACTCTACACCAAATTTCTCTTATGAGCAACTCCTTCCATTTATGAGAGAATCAATAAGCTTGCATGGCTAGGATAGATTGGATAACTATCTTTGGACCATTGAATGTATCTGAGTGGAGGCTCTGCTTGATGCTCCAAGAGGAAAGAACCTTTGCTCCCTGTGAGTCGTTATGCCAAAGGGATGTTCTGCCCATGTTGTACAAGCAGAGAACATCATGTGAATGCTTGCTATTTCACATTTGTGAATACTGCTCTGTTCAACAGCATGAGAGTCTCCTACCTAACAGAAGGTAGCTGAAAGTGTTATTCATAAATGGTGCTGTGAAAGTTTAGCAAAAACAGGGAATGGAGTACGCTAATCTCCCAGCTGAAATTGCAGATGTGGTTGCCAACAGGCCTGCTTCCTGACTCTGACAGCTGAAACACTTCCTTGCTTTGCCCTGCTTTTCATTGTCCATGGGCTGATTCTATTCTAGCACTGGGTTAACTGGGTGATAATGTCTTGTCTAGGAGCGGCTGTGATCTCAAAATTTAATTGTCCCATCTTCAGGCAAACCAGATGGCATGCCATGTATTATCTCTCTTCCTCTAACAAAAAGACTTCTTTTATAGCAAGTGTAAATATGAGTACTTATCATTAATTTCCGCACCTGTTTGTTTTCCAGTCTCCTAGACCTGTTATGTTGGCAGTCTTTGTCTCCTGGTAAAAAGTAACTAGGCTTCATACTAGTTAAAAAGAAAAAAGTCACTGTAAAATGAAACAAGAAAATATTTAAAAGCTATGGAGTTCTTAAATAGATTCATTATGAAATATGATTTTTCAATCATTTTTATCTAGAAGTTTTACGAACAGTTGACAGCTCTAACAGAAATTTGGTGGAAGGAAGAGTTTGCAGTATTATGTGTCGAGAGCTACTGAGAAGTCATCTGCATGATGAAAGGAATGACAGATATGCTGAGTGCCTCACTTGTCAGGATGAGACTTAGATTTGCCTGTTATTTGTATTTTTAATGTCATAAGCCCAGTTACTGCTCTGCTGTTCTTCCTCTTTTTCATTACTCTGATCTCACAGCTCATAATTAATTTTGATCAGCCCTGGCTTCAATTTTGATGGTAATTGCAAAACTACAGCTTGCTTCTGAATGTGAGAAAAATTAAAGAAAACTAGCGATTATGAATGCTGCAGAAAAGCAAGCATGGCTATGTGCAGGTATCTGTGTCTTTCTGAAAGTTATGGGAGGATAGAGCAGGAGCTTTTAAGACTCTTAAAGTGCTTTTTTCTGTGATAAATGTGCCACTGTAAACAGTAGTGCCATTTCCTATATGTGCACAACAGATCAAATCCAAGTTCAAATCACATCAGCTTCAAGACTTGATCTAGAAACTGCAATGCAGTCAGGACAATGAATCTACAGGTACCTTTTACATTTGGATGAAGGACTTCAGTTTAAAATGTGTGTTGGGATGATTTTTTATATTAAAAGGTATTTTTTACAACTTGAAATATGACTGACATTACAGATACAGATTAATAATAGGTGTATCTCTGGATGCCATATATAAGTCAGCATAGGTCAATTCAGCTGTGAAAAATTCTACAGCCAATGTGACTATTAAAATTTTACATTTAAAGAAACAGTATGTGTAATTTTGTCTAAATCTATTAACATCTATATATGTAATATGTAGTAAAGAAATCAGAGAGTGGGTTCGTGCTGAAAGTCTGCCTGCTAGCGAAAACAGCAAATCAAGCATGCTTTGACTCAGCCGTTCTCCTACGGAACTCTCCCGAGGGTTTGAAGCTGCCTTTTCTAAGAGGCGTTTTCTTTCAGAAATGCAGTTAATGCCGCAAGATGTGTATCTTGAAGTAGCTTGATGCGCATTGGCCATGCCACCCTAAAAAGATGAAGATTTAGGATTAGATTTTTTGCCTTTAAATAAGAATCAGTTGTAGGGCCTCATTTTCTTCTTACCTGAGTTTTGAATTAGAAAAAGAGTATATAACCAAATAACCAAAACATCCCATTTAGCTGAATTCTTAAGACAGCATCCACATGTTTTAAGTAACTGGCCTAGTAAGATCTATTTTCTTTAGAAATTCCTTCTAATTAAATCTGAAGGAGAACTAGGTGAATGTTGGCTCCATGTCATTTTAATGCATATTTTTAAGTTCAGCTGTAACGTCCCAGTGTTTACACTAATTCCTGTTTTATACTATCACCTGTAGCATCTGCATTTGTTAGCCTTTTCCCTCTATACATTTCACAAGGAGCTCTTATGCCCCTTTTCATCTTACTGTTTCAGTGCCTGCATTTTTGACTGAGGTCCATGGGAGTAGGGAGGACAGTGTGCTAGGAAACACTTTGATTACCCTCACCCTTTAAAAAATACAATGTTTGTCAAAAAATATATGATGGATATTTTTTAATGCCCCTGCTGGAAAGATGATGGCTACACATCTTAAAAAATTCAGAGGGTGTTCCATGAAAGAGACTTCTCTTTCCTTTTCTTCTTTGCTTTTTTCTAAGGTATCATTTTAACTGTCCCCTTCTCCCCCCACCACAGTCTGCTCAAGCCAATCATCTTTGAGGAAAAAACAGCTGTCAGAAGATACCTAAACTGTCTATTTACTGAGGTGACAGAGCCTCAGGTCACAGCAGACAATTTTTGATTTTAAGAACTCTATTACACTCTGTTTACTTCTGTATTTAGACAGAGATTATTTGCAGAATTTAGTACCAATCAGTATACTCAGAACAGCGTGAAAACTAATTTAATTTCAAATTAAAACCAGAATTAAATACTGATTGTACATTCTTCATCTGTGCCCATAACACATGGGAGGTAGTTATTGGGAAGTGGGTCTATTGCACATCCCAAGCTGTGCAATATTACTTTAGCCATTACTAGAAATATGGGGGGGTTCTTACAATATACATGTCTTGATTAAATTATTCAAGGTATCATTTGAGATGGTTTTAAAGTGGGACCTTAAAAAGTGTCTGTCAATGCTACTATAAATTCAAGGTAATAATGAGAATTAAGACATGAAAAATACGAAAATTTCCACTTCAACATGGCATTTGGCTGCTGGATTTACTAGATGTGTCAGTAGTAGTTGTCATTCTGCAAAAAGTAGTGTAAAAAATTCTTCAGTTTCTTTGAACTTTTAACTTTTTCTGTCTGTTTGACATGTCAGCTGAACTAAAAGCAGCTACAGCTACAGTGCACTAGAAATTGGGGGTTTATGTATTCCATTATGTCTTCTAGTGGGAGATATGATGGCATTTTTTTTTTTAGTTGTCATTGAGGGAAAAAAAGAAAGCAAACTAGAAAGGACATTAGTGTGTTATGGGCAAATGTAAGAAGTCCTCAAAGCAAATTAAGTCCATTAAAGTTAATGTCAGCACTGCTACATGTATTTCTAAAGTGCATATGTTCATACCTTCTTGCTTCCACATCTAAAATTTTAGTCTAATATTCATGCTTAACAAACATTTGATCTACAGACAGGTTATTTTTCTTTAACATCTTGATATTAAACCTGGTTCTATCATTTAAGAAAAATCCATTATTTGCTGTATACTGGGGAACAAATCTGGAAAGTGCCTCTAGGCAAATTTAGGCTTTATCTCTCTTTGCCAAAGCACACGACCTGCCATACAGCACAGCTGATGGGGCCCTATGGCACAGAGGGCAGACATGTGCTGTGTGTGTCAACGCCCACACATGCCTCAGGAATCCTGTGTCCCTAGGATGCTGCCTGGACACAGCAGTGCTGTGCCCACTGATGACCACTGCGCAGGCTGAGTGTCTGTCATGGGGCTGGCAGCAACCTCAGCGCAGCCACACAGCTGAGAGCCAGCTGGAAAAATACTCTGATGGAGCAGACTGGTGTTAAGTGTGTATATAATTATTGTATTGTATTATATACACACATACGTATATATAAAAAATAACTTGTGCTTGATATCAACACATATTTAAGCAGAGTCCCTTGGGTTGTTTTCCACATATGTGTGGTTTTCAGCCATTGAGAAGAAAGGAGTTGCATGCTTGTGGATTGTTTCATGTTATTCTCCTACTTAAAAGATACACAAATTATATGCTGTGAAAAAAGAGTGAAATTTATCACAGTTTGATATTATCCTTTCATTTTTTTCTAAGTCTTTCATCTGAACAATGATTAAAGGGAAACAGAAATGGTATTATTTATGGACTTAAATATAAGAAACAAAAATGCTTTTTGCAATTTGAAGTATTGGTAGTAGCTGCAATTACATGAAATTTACCATTTTCTCTTTTAATGCTTACTCTTAGAAATGTACTTTTGTTATGCACAAAATAACTCTAAAATTATTTTCATTTTTTATCTTCACTTTTTATTACTATAAGAACAAAGACCAGTGGTAAAATAGATATTTTCTCTAAAAAAGAAATTTTCTAATTTAAAAATATTATAAAGACATTTGTGAAAAAGATATTCTTGGTGGAAGAAATATATTTTAAACCTGTATTCCAGGCTAGTTTGCTTAGCCATTTTTCACACATAATTTGCTACATGATTCCTGTTGTAGGAAATTGCATATATGAAACTATTCTCTGAGATGACATCTTATCTTTTCTTTCAAAAATCTGTCATCAAACTTGGTTGCACAAATGCTAAATTGGTGCTAGCTCAAACCTTCAACATGTTTTCCAGTCTTACAGATCCACTCCAATGTCTTCCAAATGTTTCTTCAAAGATATCCAAAATAACTATCCCCACATTTCAAACTGAAGGGGGCAGGGCACAGCCCTGGATATTTGAGGACTAGCTTATACTGCAATTGAGTATTCCTAAAAAAGAAAAGAAAAACATATTTAGTATAAAAAAGAAAATGTTACAAATAGATAGTTCTGGTTTTTTTACAGTTCTATTATTTTCAGAAGATCACTCAAGATAGAACAACAAAAAATATTCACTGTCATCCAAAGTATTTCATAAAGTCGTAGAATCATAGAATATGTTGCATTGGAAGAGACATATTGGGATCATCAAGTCCAGCTCCCAGCCCTATGCAGGACACCCCAAGAATGACACCCTGCACCTGATAGCATTGTCCAAACACTTCTTGAATTCTGTCAGGCTTGGTGCTGTGACCACTGACTGCCTTGGGGAGCCTGTTCCAGTGTCCAACCACCCTCTGGGTGAAGAACTTTTTCCTGATAAACTAAACTTCCCCTGACTAAGTTTCATTATGTTTCCTCGGGTCCTGTCACTGGTCATCAGAGTGAAGAGATAAGTGCCTGCCCCTCCACTTCACCTCATGAAGATGCTGAAGACATGAATGAGGTCTCCCCTCAGTCTCCTCCAGGCTGAACAGACCAAGTGACCTCCATTGCTCCTCATATGGCTTCACTTCCAGACTTTTACCATCCTGTTGTCCCTCCTTTAGATGCTCTCTAGTAGTTTGATGTCTTTCTTATATTGTGGCCCCCAGCATCCAAGGTTAGGCCATCCGAGAGCAGAGCAGGACAATCCTGGCTTTAGGAAAACTCTCCATAAAAAAAGACAAACATACACCTGTTTTTCTAAAGGTTTTTCTTGATAACATTTGATGTTAGGATTAAGCAGCATACTAGCCTGAACTACATTGCTTTGATGAAGATACTTATATTTTTCTTTCTGTTAAATCCTGAATTTAAATATGCATATTTCACATAGAAATTTATTCAAATCCTTATCAAAGTGGTTTTTGTCTTAATAATAGTAAACCTTTGACTTAAAAGTACAAACCTTACCAGAACATGTTTTCCATGGGTTTACTGTCCAAAAAATAATTCATCAATTGTAACAGTGAATCAGGAAAGACAGATGTTAGGTTTTCATGGCATTCTCGTTCTGTCCTATCTTTATGTCCTTAAAACATAGGAAGAAATACATTTGTGGAATGGAAATTTTTGGATGTGGTTCTTGGTCATACTGGCTCTTACACTTGCTCCTTTCATTCATTTTTTTGTGGGACTAACAGCTTCCACAGGTTTTACACCACTCCCTTGAACCTCCTTCACTGTAGATGTGGCATTTTCTTAGATTCTAGGCAGCCACCCTATATCAAGGTGTCCATTCAGCTGTCCTCACCTGCATCAAACCCTACTAATGCTGCCAGTGGGAAGTCTAATAAGAAAAAGGAATAAATACTGTCAGAGTTCCCTCAGGGTGCTCTATGTCTTTCTTTTCCCTCTAACCTGAGTTTGGGCAGTACAGTCAGTAAGTCACTGTCAGTAATCACACACTCAGGTCCTGCTCAGTCATCAGCTGGTGAGTGCAGGTCCTCAGTGGAGCTAGTCTCAGTAACACCCTTCAGGATTAAGTCACTCTTGACTTCCACTGGACCTGCTTGGCTTACTGGGTAATTTAAACAACCTTTTTATATATTTATATTTATATTTATATTTATATTTATATTTATATTTATATTTATATTTATATTTATACTTATACTTATATTTATATTTATATTTATACTTATACTTATTTTTGTTATCTTTATCTTATCTTTATCTTTATCTTTATCTTTATCTTTATATATTACCACCATACATTGCAGCCTCCTTGTTAGCACTAGCTGCAGACTGGCAACTATAGCATGAGTGTGGCTGCACCTTCTCTACACCTGCCACCTCTATAGATAAGGGCTGCAGTTCTGGGGATCGATTTCTTCTCTTCTTTTTATACCTGATCCGTGGTAAGGAAGGCTGCATCACTGCTTTCCTAAGATCCTTTTCCTGAGTCGTAAAAGTGTGGCAGTCTGTCTGATATGAACTGAACAGAAGCTTTTATCTGGGGAAACGTGACAAACTATTAAATCATTCTTGGCTGCTACCTACATCTGGCAAGAGGAGAGCTCTGGCTTAGGTATTGCCATAAACTTGCTTTGTTGGACTGGAAATTTCACAGTGGAGTTTTACTGTGCAGCTGATGAGGCAGTGTAAATACTCAGCCATTCAGGGAACTGTTCAATAAAGGAGGTGTCTTCCAATCTGTACCACATCCTGCTCTTCAAATATGGTCACTGAGGGTTATACTGAAGTATATAAAAGTAAATCAGATGATCAGGTAAGCATTGAAATGCTGCTGTGCTGAACTTCTAGCCATTAATTTGATTATACTATAGTAGTCTTAATGAGATTTTCAGTTTTATCTGTTTTTTCCTATGATAATGCTTTTATTTTTCAAAAGGTTAAAGTGGAAAATACCTCTGACAGGCTAGTTGTGAGCTGCTGGAGTTTATTCAGGAAGATAAACAAACTTAGGGATGGTAAAACATAACAGTATGCTAAAGAAAGTATATGAAATACTGAGTCTAATATTTAGCTAGTTTGTCCATTTTATAGTTACACACAGTCAATAGTAAAAGAAACAAACCGTAACATGTTATAATCAACTCACAATGTTTATTTTTGTTAGGAATAATGGTCATACAATCTTATCGCAATAATAGTTTTTATTGGCTGAGCAGTAACTAATACACTTTTCTTATCTCTCTGTGACTGTATGTTGACAGAGTTACACCATCTCTCAGCATTCCCAAATGAAAACTCTGCTGCCAGCCAACAACATGAGTCCAATCAGTGAGTTAATAATGTCCCTGAACAGTTTCCACTCTCAGCTGAAGCTGCAGATTATTTATTTTTCTCAATGCTCTAATATTCTGAATCTTCAGAAGAATATCATGATCCTGGACCAAAGTCAAAGCTTGAGATTTGCTGATGGAGCTGTTCCTTTTGGATTTCAATTTTGCAGATATCTTCTGTGGGTTGGGATATCTCAGGAACATTAAGACTGCAGTTTCATTCATGCAGCCTGGATGATTTTTGTTCAAAAGGTAAAAAAAAACCAGACTATGTGAGTCAGCAGCAAAGCAATGTACAACTGTGGGCAGTATGAAGTTTAACTGAGTCTCTCTCCTTCATTAACTTTCTCACCTCTGCTCCCCTCTCCCCTCTTTTTCTCTGCACACAGTTTCAAGATGCCCTGTTTCGAGAGTCAAGCATTAGCAAATGTGCAAATATATTATCTATGTGAGATGCAGGCTGCATGTGGGGGAGTACAACAAGTTGTATTGAAATTTATCCCTCTGATCAAAAAGTGCCATTAATGTTCTTGTATTGAAACATAAACTGCGAAGTGACACAGCAATGTAACCGTTGGTAGTGGTTATTTTCAAAGTATTCCTCAATGCTCGTTAGGTCTGACCTGCAAATGAAGCAACCTTTATGTTGTGTTTCATCAGAATATTGCAAGACCTTGACCATTAAACTAAGGCATTTGTAGTGAATGCTAATTAATGAATGTTTGCAACCTCTTTTTAAGTCCTTTTTTTTTTCCCAATCCCATTTGTGGTACTGTGCTGTGCTAATCATAAAATTCTGTTAAGAAAATAAAGCTTTGATTGTAACTACAGCTTAGTACCATCATCATTCTGCCAAGGATCCCTAAAAGAACTTGTGTGTTCCCTTAGTATCAGGTGAAGCATGTTAAAGACAAACATTTCTGATTTGGTGGGTTTATGACTATAATGTTATAATAAAATAAGGAAAAAGGGAAAAAAAAATCTTTGTAATCCAAATCAGAGTTTCTACTTCTACCCAGTGCTTCCTCATATTTCCCACAGTGAAAGGGGCATTACAATCTCTTTAAGTAGGACAAAAAAACCTGCCTGCTATTTGGGACAAAGTTTTGGATGTTTATTAAATATGCTTTAGCAGAAAACATACTTAAACAGCACTGAATTTCTCCAGACATTGTGAGATACACTTGCAGAACTGGCATTGAAAACTGCACCTTGACAGACACAAACTGGTAATAAAACTCCCCTGAGGGACCAGAGGAGGGACCATTTTTCTACTTTAATCCTTCTCTGTGCTGGCCACCAAACAACTGAGGACCATCTCAGTGGCTGAAGGTGTTGTGGTTGCCTTTGGCGAATAACGCAGCAGCACAGAAAGTTGTGAGCAAGCTGAGATGTCCCAGTCAGAGTCTGGGATTACATTGTTTCAATGCGTAATTTAAATTGCCTCACCCATACACGGATATCACCGTGTAGTGCTCAGTTCTGCATACAAATTATTCCTGCAAAGTTACGCAGTTCTTCCTGAGATTATAGCCAGCGTATATTTCTTCAGCAGTTTAGGAATGACAATCTCAACGGGTCAGGTGGTGACAGCTCAGTGGTTACATGTGTCAAGTATTTAATCTCTACATCATTGCTTCATCAGGAAGTTGAGAATTATGGTTTTATTGGAGTTGGGGTTATGGTTTTATTTAAGTTAGAGAGAAGGTAGTAGAAGGCATTGGTCTGTGCACAACTCTGGGAAACAGCAAGGAAAGTGTGGAAAAGCAGTGCTACACAGCAGGATATTTCTAACTCTACCAAGGTCAGAAGTGACTTTAATCTACCCTTTCTTCTTTCTTGATACCATTGGGATTTTAAAAAATCAAACTATAGGTTGATTCTCACATGAAAATTCAGGAAAAGTTGTAGCTGTCCAATGCTCACAGCAGGGAAGGCTTTCCTAAGTTCTTCACTTCCCTCTACTCATAGCAAACATGCTCTGCCATAAGTTCACATCACAAGGAATTCCAAGGGAAGAATAAATCAACGTTTTTATCTTCAGTTGCCTTCTCCTGCTCATCATATACATCTCTATTTACAGTGCTTTGTTCACAGCAAGTGGAAAAGTGTTATATCAGTTAAAAAGCAATTCACAGGGAATGGCTCCTTTGAAAAACCATAATACTGACAAAACTGATTTCAGGCCCAATTTGACAGACAAATCTGAATGACATCTTCAGTTTCTCTATATCTGCACGACATCTGCAGTTTTGTTTTTTAAAATGTGCCTTTTAGATGTACACTAAGCAAGAAAAGTAGCATCTGTCACATGAGGTGATTGTTTTTTCCTATTGTTCCTGGAGGGAAAAATTGTAGCAAATCCATATTAATCGAACACATGAAATTCTTACTTAGATATGTGTGTACATTAGCAGAGGCAAAGTGTATTAAAGAAAGCAAAAGTAAAGAAAAAATGTAAAGTAAATTCTGTTTCACAATAATTCTGAAGAAAGAAAGAGAATCTCGCAGTTTCTTTTGCTGATCAGTGAGAGGAGCCTGTGTATTACAGCTCACTTGCTATAAATGAGGAAGTAACAGAGCTGAATGTTACAGCCTCTGGGAGAGAGAACAAAATATGAGCCAGGCAGAACGGACAGGAATGCAAACCTTCCTTTGATGTAATATTTAGCATTAGTCCTTTCAGTATAACAGAGCTGAGTATTACAGCCTCTGGGAGAAAGGGAGAGAACAAAATATGAACCAGACAGAATGGACAGCAATGCAAACCCTCCTTTGATGTAATATTTAGTATCAGTCCTTTTGGCTTTGCTTGCTTGGAGAGAATCAGCAAAAACACCATTAGGACCCAATGACAAGAAACTTGCACCTGTAATTAAAAAAAAACAAACCCAAACCAAACAAACATAGATTAAAATTGCATATGAAAGCTGAAGTAGAGTTGACAGAAATAATCACTTTTGTATTATATTTTTAGATTCATGTATTGAAATTAGCTGTTTTAGCCTCTCCTTATTTAGTACAGCCTTTTTAATCTGCATGTTTTCTGATCTTTTAAACCTCAAATACTCAACACTTTGCACAGAAGTTAAAGTTATAATTCTAAGCAGATTTAAAGACATTTCCTTCATAGATCAAGGAAAATCAATATTGGTAGTTCATCTAAAATACAAACGCTTATCCAGTTTTTATAATCTTCTCAGTGTTTTTTTGTCTATGTGCATATTTGGGTGAGAAGATTACAAAAAATACAGAAGTAACTAAGAATGATTAGGAAATGTTGCCTCTAGCAACTCATAAAATATCTGTTATGAGAGATTTATATTCTGAAAACCATGAGTGTTTAAAATGACTTTTCAGTCTCCATGGAAACTCTTTACTGAGTTAGTTACCGCAGTCACAGCTTAGATATATAAACAAAAGCATGGGTACAATTGCTAGAGGGGAAGTCTGGGTTTATCTGAGGTTGTTAAAGGGCTCTTCACACTGTCTACCATAGTAAACCAGTCTTTCTCTCACATTTAAGTTAAAGTTTTAAAATTTAAACAGTTAATTAGGTGTCTTCAATTTTGCTTTCCCACAAGAGAGAAATCTCAGGGCTCATATTTTCAAGAAGTTTGGGATATGTTACAGGCTCTTTTATGAGACCATCTAAACTGCAAGCTTTGAGCTAGAGCTGGGTTTGTTTTAACTCCAGTTCTACTCTCTCTTTCCCAATAAAGTCATACAAGGAAAATCTATTCTAAGCTTACAAGAGCTGTCCTGTCCGCTTTATTTGAAAAGTCCCAGGAGGAAGAAAGGAACTGTGGAAGAGGGTAACAAAACTGTGGTTCTCTTTAAGACACCGAAAAAGTGATGCAAACAGCAAGTGTAGACAGAGAGATTGAATGCTCTGAGGCCCTATTTCCTTTTTGGAGAAGATGGCAAAATCCCAAATAAACAGAAAGGAAGTTTTTAAAGAAGGCATCTGAAAAGAGAAACAAGTTTTCTTAATCAGCGAAGGAGAAGGAAAGATAGTTGTCTAGAGAGGTAGTTATGTTGAAGAGTAGATATGTATTTTGTAGAGAAGAACCAAATGCAATCAGACATCCTTCAGAGCTTTCCTCAAGCAAGCTCCTGCAGCAGGGAAAGGGCAGAAAGTCTTGCTGAGGCCCACAGCACTTGCAGTGGAGTGGGGATCACAGATCTGTGGCAGATATCGCAGGGACCTGTGGGAACCAGAAAATGCCATTAATCAGAGGGAACTGAGTAAGAGCAGTGGAATGAGGTAGCTTGAGCACCTGTCTTTAGACTCTGACTGGGATGAAGCACAAGGTCTCACACACTAAAATCACTGGGGAACGGTTGATGGAAGCTCGTCTTTGTTTGGTGTTTCTATTACTTATCTTTATTTAATTCATACATCCCCTCACGCTGATTTCCCTCCTTAGTCTCTACTGCAGCAGATTAAAAATGATCTTTCATTGCTTTCTGGCTATCTTCCATATCCTCTGTTTTTGTTGGTGATCTTAGTTTTTCACCTGAGTCCAAGAACAGCTGCATCTTCTCGAGAACCAACTACCAAAAACGGGGTTTATCCCCTCTTTACTTATCTGGTGAAGGACTTTGTGGAAAGGGACAAAGGAGGAAAAGGCTTTTGCTAGGAAGAAGAATGCTGCAGACTGAGAACACTTCATAAAGTAGAAGCAGGTTTGTAAAATACATTTAAACAAGTCTTGAAATTGTTCTATTTTCTTTTAGAGTCCGCCAGAGCCCACTCACAAACATGTATTGCTGGAAAGTTCCTGACACATATTTTTTGCATTTCAGTCTAATTTGTTTTTATAATAAATTGCTGAAGTTGACTTTTCTGACTGTAAAGGTTATTTTGAAAACAATTCAACAAAAGACCAAACTAGTGTGTTTCAATATTGATCTGGTATATTCATACCACAAAGTAGAAGCTGATAATGACAGTCCTTTCTCCACATAATCATTTCCTGAGCATTAAAATCCAGTAGGCACTTTCAGAGCACACTCAGCTACAAATAGCAGAGAACTGTGTTATCCCAGAAGTGCAGGGATAGCTCAGAAAAGGGCAGCTATCTCCACTTGTACAGGCAACTCCCTGCTGTAAGAACATTGTCAGCTCTTCTCTCTGGGCAATAATAACCCACACTGCTTTCTGAAGGAAGAGTTTCAAGTACTAGTGTTCATCCCATGTGTTACTGAAAGGTGATGAACACAAAGATAAATTGTGTTAAACAGTGGGTAGTTTAGTGCAGTTTATATTTCTATGAGGTGTGCAAAGTGAGGACAGCTGGACACTGTCTTCTCGGGCCCATTGTCCTATGCAGAGGAAGTGTTTAAGTTTGCTTTTATGGCTTCCAGACTAAAGCTTCTTCATCTGAAGCTACCTTATTCCCCAGGCACAGACAGACCTTGCTAGCTTCTGTTGCGGCTCTGCCAGCCACGAGGAACTGAGGTAGTGTTTTAAAGTGTAAAGTTGCACTGTATGCACATGTTGGATTAAGATGTTACTGTCGCACCTCACAGATTGCATGGGTCCCTATCACAGCTTCATTTCCTGCACGTGCTTCTTGACTTTGTAAAGGCAGGGTTCTTCTGGTGGGCAGCATTGTCACCAATATACAGTATATTGAAACCAGTTTATCGATTTCTTTAATAAAGATGTTGGAGAAAATTAATAAAAATTAAGCTGTACAAGCTGCAAAACCTGTCAAGGCAAATGAAAATGTAGACTTATTCTTCTTTAGTAGAATACTCAAATTATTATCTTATTCCATGATGTATATAAATGTTTAGTATGTTTCTATATTTCCTATGCTTATTCATCTTGTTAATAGTCCATCAGAGTCAATACTGATCTCTTCTAGGCTTGGACTGACTTGGACTAAAATCTTGATTTCAAGTTTGCAAAAAAAAGAATAGTTTCTAGCAGTAAAAGCCATAAGGATGTGAATGGCATGATAAAGTAACTATTTTGTTATTTGAATATCACTAAGCCTTTTTTATTAGGGATTACTGAGATTACTATTAAGTAAAAACTCCCAGAAAAGTGTCACTGCTTTCTTATGCGGTAAGATTTAAACAGAAAAACAAACTCAGTACATTCTGCATGAGGATCCTGGGAAAGGAAGTGCTTATAAACACAGATGTTTGTATTCATTTTTCAGCATTATTAAGTGAATCATTCAACATGGATTTCATAACCTTCATTTTTTATTGTATTGTTTTTTGGAGTCTTTTGTTTATGCTGAAGGCATTGTCGCACTTTCCTACGTTGACTTAATTGAAAACTATTGATTCATTACATTGGTTGCTGTCCTTTTTGATTTTTTCTTTTTCACAGTCATGGCCAGTTCCATATACATAAGAACCTGGTGTAGAGAGAGCTTAAGTTCTCCACATTGTTAAAAATCAGATCTTAAATTCTTTTGCTTTTATTAATTTTCACCTTTATTTTAAGGGTAGGATCAGCCAATCCTTAACTGAGTGCCTGAAAAATATGAATGCTTGGAGTATTACTTATTTAATATTCAGCATTTAATCAGCATTTTTAGCATTTCATTTGGTTACCATTTCATGATTTATTATTTTTAAAAGAATTCTGCATTCACAAAAAAACCTCAGGAAACTAAGGGAATAAAAAGAGAATTTCTATAAAGAATGCGTACATACCTTACCATGAATTATGTCATTTGCTTCCCAGCCTGAGCAATGAAGTCTGCTGGGAATGCCTTCTGGTTTTGCTTAGGATTTGAAGAGGGGGGGAAACGGAGGTGGGCTGAGGGGAAGAAAAAGACATGAAGAAAATTAAATGGAATCTGCTGTTATATCAGGTGACTATTTTGTTGTGTTTTTCTGATTAATTTTTGTCCACAAAAATGTCTAAATGAGGATATTTAGTGGATGCAGATTGTTTGGGCTTTGGCTTTTGGGAAGATCGTAATAAAGAAGAAAAAAGCATAAGTGCAAAATAAGAGGCTCAAATTAAATGTCTAAAGAATGAGGGTGGGGGTGGAATGTGTGTTAAGAGTGTGAATAGTGAGAACTGTATTTAAGAAGGCTAGGAAAAAAATTGTAAGAATCACTCTTTTGAAGGAAGAGAATTAAGAAATAAAGTTGTTCTGGTGAGTTTTCATCAGGGCAGCAGCACTGCCTGTTCTCATTCCAGCCACTTTCCATTTTGTGAAACTTCCACATCCCCATGGATGGCTGAGAAGGGGTGCACATTTTGCTCACCATGATGCAAAAGGGAAATGTTTCTCAGCCTGCAGGCCATAGGCAATTTAAAGAAAGAACAAGCTGTCATATTTAGAAGCTGCAAGAGTTTTTCTGTTCAGCCAGAGCAATGCCAGGGCTGGCCAAGCTTCCTGGACTAGCAGCATCCTTGATGCCACCAGCAGAGTTTTAGACCTCCATGGGATGAGGTTCAAGAACATATCAAGTTTTAGACAAATTGCAGACCAATTATAAGAAAAAAACTAATGTTCATAGAAAAAAAGTTAAAATATATGCCTTGTGACATGTAAAACTGTGGAGATGAAAAAGAAAAATAAAATACAGTGGAGCTGAGCTTGTTCCTTTCTCCAGACATTTATTTATTTCTTTGCTCCGTGTTTTAATTCACTGCAGCAGCAACGGCTATTCATTTATTTAAATATGATAATATGTAACCATATATCTCTAACTTAGTGAACTGATGGCAAATGTATTATAAGCTAGTAACATAACAAATACCAAAGAGTGTGTTGAGAAATTTGGTGTCTTACACACATTAAAGAAGGAGACACTGGGTTTTAAAGCATCTTAAAAAACTACAGCTAGCATGTTAATTCTCATGGTGACCACGAGGATACGGCCACATTCTTTCAACAAGCTTCAGACTTAGGTAATTTGTAGATCGGCATTAATACTGTTTAATTTCTTTGGCTATACCTCACTGTTGTGAATAAGTGTGATACAAATGATTCAAAGAATGCATACAGAGTGCTTTATTATTTCCAAATATGTATGACTGTTAAATGTGTGCTTGGAAGATTAACAGTGGAACACTATTTTTTACTATCTAGAACTGAAGAAATAGCTGGGTTTCAGCTCTTCAGCTTAAGCAACTGCTGTTGATGGGCAGCCTGTCCAGTATCACTTTTCCCTCATACACTTCAACGTGATTTTTATGTTGCTGAACTGCTATGAGCAAAAAAAAGAAAAAAAAAATCTAGGGAAGAATGGGTTCAGAAGCATGAAAGTATTGACTTAAAAATAGTTTCTGTTTTACATGAAATACATACACTGTTGACAGATGTCCTAGGAAAGAAAGTGTTAATCTTCAATGAGACAGATTTAATTAGAATAATAGAAGGATATGAGAATGCGGGCTCTAAAATATAGTACTTAAATGTCAATACATAACAGGAAAAGCAGACAATTGAACTTTAGGGACTTTATGGACTGCAAAGAGATTTTAGCCTAATTGTTGACACTTTATCCATATGAATGATCTTTATGACAGATTTTTAAAGTCTTTTGTAAGAGCCTCAATAATTGTCTGGTCTGAACACAGTACACACTGAAGGAGGACAAAGATATAAATGCTCTGATAATAACTTTAAGCTATGGTCTGCCAGATACGTGCCCAGTGTTTTAAAAACAGGTGGGTCCCTGAATACAGATAGGGAGCACATCGTATTAACCAGCAGCTGGATATATCACTGGGCTGGGCAAGATCTGAGTCTGTGGCCAAACAAAAAAAAAAATT
Organism: Dasyornis broadbenti; assembly: GCA_013397935.1. Lineage (NCBI taxonomy): Eukaryota > Metazoa > Chordata > Aves > Passeriformes > Dasyornithidae > Dasyornis > Dasyornis broadbenti. The sequence goes on along the minus strand of VZRN01006754.1, from coordinate 1,466,358 downwards.
AAAATGTAGTCAGTCTAAGAATCTTTGTATCTCCAAAAGACTATTATTATCTAAGTAAGATCTGAAGCTGGGGAGGGGGTAGGGGTTGGACTGAAATATCAGACTGAAGTAAATTTTTTTTCCTCTCTTAAAACTGGAAATATTTCACGATGAAAGGGAATGTGTGGCTTGCAAGGAGCTTAATTTGATTTTGTTTCCACAGGCTGAGGTTCAGATATATTTTTTTGTGTGTGTTTTAAATGTTTTCAGATCTTTTCCTTGACCCTGAGGGCCAAAAATATCCCTTAAAAAAATAATCTAATATCACAATCTCAAGAGCAAGTATATAAAGAAAATGCTGAATTTTAAGGTATTTTTAAAGAGACTCTGCAAACATATAACCTTTAATTTATTTCCTAGCAAGAAACTTATCCTACCACAAACAAATCCATCTGTTCTTCCTGGAAATTACTAAAACATGTATGGTTTGAGAAAATATGATATATACAATGGCCTTAAGAATGGCTCTTAAGATGACATTATCATTAGATATGATGATGTGAAGAAACTTGGCTGTTTCTGGGATTTGATGTCACGTCCCTGTGTGATGCTGCATTGCATTGTATTATTTAGACATCCAGACTATCTAGGAGTTTCCCTAAATTAGTAACACATGATGCTGTACACATGCTCTCCATCTGTATTTCTGTGTTTATCAACCCTACCTTAATAATCCTTTTTTCATTTTCCTATATCCTGAAGTTTAATAGAGTATCATAAGAAAGGTAGATTGATTTAGTTACTTACCCTTCTGCTGTTAATGCACTGTATTCAAGGTCTTCACAGAACTGACTGCCTGCTGTATTAGGCTTCATGCAAAAATGCCATGTATAATGTCAGTTCTCACAAAAACAAAACAAGCCTTTGGAGTTGAGATGGTGGAAAACAAAATAGCGCTAAATATCTGCACTTAGTAACTCTGTCTCTGGTTTAAAGTTTAAAGTGATGGGATGGGGAGTGGCTGTTTCCATAAACAATTTTTTACCTAAATTAGTTAAGTAGTTATTCTAAAGAAGAGAATATATTACCCAAAATGTTTTAAGTATTCACAGGCACTTCAAATGCATTGTAAACAAATTCTTGTTGAGGAGATGGTGATATCTTTCTTCAGTTTTTATTTTCTGTTCTCAACTATTTGTCTCACTTCAAAGGCTTAGAAATATAAGGAGACAAAATAATGCATTTAAACAGTAAATAAATATTCAGTGGTGATAGGAAAGCCTTTTTCTATAAACTTTGCAAATAGTTCCACCTTAAATCCATACAGCAGTTGGAAATAGGTCAACACTGAGCATCTTGTTGTTTGATGAAAGAGTTCAAACCTGTTTCCAAGGTAACCAGTCCCATCCTCTATAAATCTCTGCCGTGCTTCTACCTGTTTTATGAAGCTGAATGCTTTTTTCATTTCCTGAGGTATAGTTTGAACTTTAACACACACATGTATGCACACACCACATGCTGCTTTGTTTCCACTGTGATGAAGGAAACAACAAAAGTAAATAGGAGTTGGTTAATATTTAAACTGTTAATGCAGGTGGCTCAGTAGCACATTCATAGAGCTTTTGTAAGTGGTGCCAAGCAGCCCTTGAACAAATAGCTTTTACAGGAATGGCAGATTAATTTTGGATGAGTTTCTGGGTACCTGGACGTCAGGTCATTATAATCTTCTTTGTTCTCTGCTCTCTACGCAGACTAGGAAGCATAGTCTATTCTATAGAGAGTAATGAGGATGTGTCAATAGAGGTAAATGGTATTCTGTAACACCATTGAGTGCATAAACGACCATGTCTCTATTGCATTAGGTAGTTGCTCCACACTTCTGCATGTAAAGGCAGAACGTTTTAGCAAGGTTTGTTTGCGCATTCTAAGTGCTTCTGCACACATGAAAATATGTTCTGCAAAAGGTCAGAGAGATCATTCTTTTTGTCTTAAAATTATGTTTTCTTTTGAGATAGTAAGCCTTTGGGAGGGTTGGAACACAAAATACATGGCAGTAGAACACAGAAGAGGACAGAGGAAAAGAGATGTGGCAGGCAATAAAAAACCTCTTTCAAAAAGATCTTTTTTTATCTGGAAAAAACTGTGAACATGATACCTGTTGAGGACATTCTGAATGTTCCCACTATTTTATAGAAAGTATATTCAATTATATATTTTTTTGTCTTATTTATTTACATATTGACCACACAAGCAATTTAGGATTTCCTAAATGGCTCACACAGTAAAGTAAAACAAAAGTAATTGCACCCAGATGAAAACTGCTCCTGCTCTGTTCCATAGATGTATCAAATATACAGCTGAGTTTAAGAGAGGACTTAATAATGAAATAAAACATTGTTGGTCTATTAATCTATGAATCATATCATGTATTAGTACTAATCAAAGAATGTGTATCTGTCTTCAGTTATTGCTGATACACTTCCCTGAAGTGCAAACACTTTTGGTTTAGCCAAACACTTGGTTTCGCCTTTGGAAATTTAATTTGTTATCTGAAATGTGACCAATTGTATCACCTAGACAAATCAGCTTACACTCCCCATGACAGAGAGTGAAGAAGGCACTGACTAACTGCATGAGTTGTTCAATCTCTCCTTCCTAACATTTTCAGAGAACATCATGCTTCTGCCATGAATGGATCTGAAGATTGTTAAACATAATTTTCTATTAATCTACAATTATTTGCAAACTTTTACCTTCAATGCTTTGGGGTTTTGTAAGAACTACTTGGCTATGTGAAGATTGAAAACACTCCTATTATCTGTAATTATCAGAAGACCTTGATTTACTTAATGCTGTACCCAACCAAACATATCCAGTTTTTGTATGGCAATTGGTATCAGATTTAATGGGAACAATTACATGTTGAGCACAAATAAAAGAATTCATTCCCTGTAAATGCTGAGGTCTGAAAAAAAAATTAAATACTCTTTTTTTTTTTTTTTTGAGGCCTGCAGATTTGTAAGTCTGATATGCTTTTCTTGTTATTATTGTTGTTTGGCTTCCATCTGCTACATTTAAATATTCTTTATTTGTTATTTCCATCCATCAGATACAACAAGCTGAATTAAGACTTTTGGCTTGTGCTCATGTGCCTTAAACTGGACATAATTCTGGCTTGCAGTTATGACACCTGAAACCCCAGAGCAGGCTTTCTTCCAAGTACCAGACAGCTGCATTCTACTCAGTTATTCATTCCACTGTAAGGTGACAGAATATTTTTTTGTACATTTTGAAAACTTAAAAAGTATCTGAAGAGTTTTGCAGAATGAATATGGCATGAGTCTGTCAGTGAAACTGATAAATTCTTTTATTTGAACAAAAAGTAAATTCAAATGTGTCATTTGTTATAAGTACATAGGACATTGACAGTTCACAGGATGTAAAAATTCCAATTTCCATGTCATACAGTGTGTTTTTTCTCAAGTCTTGTTTATATGTCAAGGCTATTTTTATTTACACTTTTCTGTACCAGAGGGACTGGAACTGAGCATCTTGTTCTGAGCAAGCTTCTGCAAAAAATGTATGTATTGGAATTACTGGGCTTTTACACTGTAAATATCTCTGTTTAGGGAAGATGGAACCTATTCTTTGTATTTAAAGACAGAAGAAAAAGAAACAGCCAAAGCAAATAATACCCCCCTCCAAATATGAAGTGTGCTTCTCCAAGAAAATGCATGGGGCTTTTTGTGTAAGGATTTCTTTTGGGAATAGGTTGGGTTTGTGACATTTGGGAACTTTGAGTAAAATTAATTTCTCCTGTTTAATTTCTACTGTGACCTCAGCTTTGAGCACATTTTTTGTACGTAAAGAAACTGCATCAAAGATACATGAGGTACTCTCCTACAAAAATGAAAAAATAAATAAACCAACAGAAATACCCAAAAGAATCCTGCCTACAAACCCATGAAATTGGCTAGTGACCTTGGGCAAGAGATTTTTTTTAGTATTCTCGACTGTGTTATGCATGCAGCCAGCATCTTGCTTGGTTATTTAACTATTGCAGCATATTGAACACTGGTTTTTGTTAAGCACCTTGCAATGACACTTGAGGTTTTTCCTAAGTGATTGTAGTTCATTTTGACTTCATTAGAGAAGATGAGTAGTACAGATTATCCCTTCTAATGTGCATGTTTTAAATTTCTCAATACTAAATTTTAGGAACCCTGACTCTGTCATTTTGATTCCTTTACTCATGCGGAAATGTTTCAGTCATTTTCCACCCCGACTATGTTACAGGGATTTTCCATGTGTTCTCATTTTGTTCTTCACAATGTTATTTTTACAGTTTCACAATAAAGTTGGAGATATTGCTGCTTTTTTTTTTACCAAATTGAGTGTTGATTTTCTTTTGCTCTTTGTCTTGTGTCTCCTATCCAGCTCTTATTCAATAATGATATTTTAGGGCTTGTACTTTACTGATCTACTTGTGTTTACTACAAGCATCTGCAATAGCCTGAGATGTTACCCTCCTGCATCACCTATCTTTAGCTGCTCTTCCTTTGGATTGTTGCTGTACACAACTCAGCAGGACAACAGACAGCTCAACCAGCTCATAGCCCAGATCCATAGTTAATCCTCAGATAAGCTTATATATATTGCTCTGGGTGTAAATAACTGTTTAGTCTCTTACACTAAACCTCTGGAAAAGTAGCTATGTGACTGGGATTTCATGCGTCCAAATCCTTGAACATCTTTTAAAAGTTTCAGAATTTTAACAGGCCATGTGAACAGTCTGTAAGTCATGTGAACCTCATGGTTCGCAACTAATAGGAAAGCAGTTACTAAGCTTTTTACATTTCTTTAGAGTACTTCAGTTGAGTACAAATTTTCCTTCACAGTTTTTGTGCAAAATAAATCTTATTCTATTTGACCCTGTAGAATTGGACATGGCACCCTTGAAAGTACAATAAACATCAAGAGTCTACATTCTGCTTTTATTTTATTACCAACACTTCAGAATGCTATGAGTTAGGGCATATGTGTACATGTGTTTTATGATGCCTGCATAAGCACCCTCCATAGCTTATATTCGTCCTTTAGCACAGCTGTTTCTCTGTGATGCAGAGGTTTGTTCCCTATTCAGGTATAATAACTATTTCATTTATGAATACTCATGAAGTATCCTGTTTGTCTGAACACAATAGAAGAAAACAACAGCCAGAGTTCTTCATGTGCATCAGCACATGAAATTCTCCCATCTTCCTCCTGCATCTACATCTGGTTCTAGTTACCTCACTTGTTCCTGTTTTGGCCTCAAGAATGAGACTGCTACAAAGCAATACTGTATTGTAATCCCATGCTTTGCTCTAAACCTGCAGTCTGACTTAGTCCTTGGCCTTTTCTTCAGTGTTTGCATCTCTCTTTGTTATTGTCATCTGATGGAGTATCAGATATACCATTATGTTAATCACTATACATAAGTATAAAAAAAAAATTAAAATAAAAATTCATGACTAAAGAAGTCTGAGTAAAGCATGAGCAGAAGCATACAGGAAAAAAACACAAGATGCCAGTGAAACAGTAAGAATTAGTGTAATAATTCCAGTCCTGGGGTTCAAGCTAGCTATTCATTGAAGAGAGACATCCCTACCCAGGTTGTTTATCAGAAGAGATCTAATGCTGCTTTTTCACAAAAGATAGCTTGGGAAAATATGTGACGGTTACTGTTAGAGTAATGAAACATGTTGCCCATCCAGGCTCAAGTTATCATTAAGCCAGAGGTGATGTTTGATGGCATCTTGACATGAGAAGCGTGAGAGGTTTTGTACAGAAATATTCCAACCAGAAGCAGTTATCTGGGATTTCAGAGAAAGAACAAATATTTCTTCCACTTGTTTTCTTTTGTACTGAAAGAATGAGCCAGATCATGTCAAAATCATTTCAAGGTCAAATATATGGATGTTTGATGTCCAAGTATCACACACTACGCTGCAAGACCCTCAGGAAGCCCTGAAAATGAGAGGCTTGCAGTTCTTCCCATGGCTTGTGGGCAAGATTGGAAAGAGGGATGATGTAGTGTTTAAATCCATTTAATGTATCTGTGAGAGGTCAAGCAGAGCACCGCTCTAACCATGATATGATTATTCCAATTGGCAGTCTGAAGACAGACTCATAAATCCATACCAAGGCACTTGAACAACAAAGCTAGTTTAGCAGAACTCAACACCTGAATTCACTGCTCTTGACAGCATGACTCCAAATTCTAGATGCCCTTTCCCTGAAAATGCCATCAGATTTGAAGTATTGCAGCATAGTATACATTGAAACCAAACCTAACCAAAACCTGTTAGGACACTATAGTTAACATCTGTCAGTGATTTATATAGCAGTACTTCAGATTACAAATAAAAATACTTCCTCTTGTCCTAAGTCTGAGAATAAAGAGTTATGATATGTTTCCTTTCTCTTTGACTTCTCTGATCAAAGGTGTTAGACCTCCTGCTCCTTATCAATGAGGGGTAGAGACTACCTGTGCCGTCCACTCCCTGCCATGAATTTGCAGTAGGCAATAAGACTCTGTTACAATCAGGATTAGAGCCCAGGTGTCCTGATGCTTGTAGACTTATATTTAACAAGGCAAGCAACATTGTTTTACCATTAATCCTTTAGTTAAAGGTCTGCACACAAGGAATGACTATGCAGCATGCCTGAGGTATAATTTGGGAGAAAAGCTGCTTGTACCATGTTTCAGGGTCAGGATACAGAGCATTGTCTCAGTTTCCTTCTACACTGGTGTAGTGGAGGGTCTGTCTTCTTTAAGTCTTTAGCCTTTATACCTGCATTTAAAAGTATTATGTGCTCTTTTTAAACCCTGAACAAAGGTGAGGGATCGAGGCCTGTAGGGATCAATTTTGCATTACCTATTGTTTCTCTGCATGAGGGTTTTATAACCGAAATAATTTATTTGATTGCTAGGTATGCTTAAAGTGGTTGGCTAGAAAGCTTTGAACTTCAGTGAAGTAAAAGAAGCAAGCTGTTCATTTAATCAGCACATTTAATTCATCCTGCTTTGCATGCTGTGCCACACTGTCTTCTTTCCATATAAGGATTCTGTGGTATCTTCCTGCAGCACCCCTGCCTCTCTTCTGCAAGCAGCCAAAGATGGCTTTGTGCATATTGCTTATATATATGCTATAGGCCCAAATCCTTTTTGGTGTGCAATGTAGCAGCTACCTCCTTCTCGTATATCTCTTCTTTTCAGGTGAGTTGTTTATATTCAAGGTTGCTTTTTTTTTTTTTCCCACATTGACTGAGAGCATGCCCTTAATTTATCTTGCTTTTAAATATTTATGTTTGCACTGTGTGACTAAGTGGGAAGTGAATCAGCAAACTCAGTTTTGGTTATATTAAAAATTTATATCATTTTTAGGTGTCTTCTGCCTTTAGATATTTAATTTTGTTTATTACTGGTAATTCATCAGATTTCTCTTTAAGCAGCCATTGTTTAGAATGCAATGAGGATTTTCTAGTGCTATGCAAAAATTTTAGAAAAATCTTCAAAGAAAAATTGAGGAGAAGGAGGAAAGGTTTTCTAATTTAACAATCATATATCAAGAAAAAATATAGCATATTTGTTTCATGGTTTAGTAAGATTAAGGCTATTATGTCTCTCAGATTCACTCACATATAATACATAAATATGTAACATATAATTTTAAAAAAATTAATAGGACCTTTTGTGTCACTTTCAGTAGTCTCTATTTTTTTTTAATCTGGTTTACCTTCATATTCTAAAATGTCTAAATACAGTGAGGCACTTCAGAGCCTTCAGAGATTATCTACCACAAATGTTAGAAAAGGTACTTGATTATCACTTAGCATCTTTTCATTTTTACTCAACTGGACGGTTTTCAGATAACTCATAATTTGCTTCAGTCACATCCTCTCTTCCATTTTAAGTCCTTCTTCTGCCAGATGTCCAGAGAAAGAAGTTAAAATTTGTTTATGGAATCATTGATCTATTCAGCACTGCTCTGACAAACGGGAAAAGATAATATAGATTTAAACCTTGTTGTTCAAATTATCTTCTCTTTTTCCAAATGGAAGACAGAAGCTATCAAGGCTCACCTGGAGATCATGGGATTACCATGGGAAGCACTAGGTCCATGAGACAAGCCCTGTTTCCCTGAATGTACTCTGCATGTCCCCCAGGGGCTCTGAGGCTCTCAAGAAAAGAAAGTAGTTCAATTGCATTGCAACTGAAGTAGTAGTTCAGTTGCATTCTGCTTCTCCTCCCAAACTTCCCACATCTGTGCTTCAGGTTGGCCTTGGATTGCATAAATTCATTTATATAGACTGTCTGCCTGAAAGGTACTCATCGTTTGTCTTTGAACAAAAGCCTTGATAAGACTGAATGCCCTCCTTGAAATTTCTTCTCTTTTTCAATTTTTGTGTGTGTGTGTGTTGAAAGAGTACCATTGATCTTCTCTTTACCCCTTGATGGGTCCCACTGGCAATTCCCCAGTCTGTAAATCCACAATGCATGGTACAAAAGCCTGCTCATGGAGGGCACCTTTTGTCTGTGAACAGAGCTATCAATAAAGTCCTTGTTTGAGAGGACAATCTGAAGGTGGCCTTTTAGCTGTCTTGGATAAATCTCGATATCTACCCTTACACCATAGTAAAATTTGACAGAGCCAGGAAATAAGGACTTTTTTTTTCAGTCAGTGTCTGTGATCTGCAGCCCCCATGTCTACAGGGTTAAATGAGCTCAGAGCGGCATACATTGCTAAGACAATGAAGGCTATCTAAAGTTTCTGAGGTGTAAAGGTTTTATATCCAATGATTTCTTGCTCTAATCCCAGCAGATGCTGACAAAGGCACGTAAAAATGAAGCCAGGTTTTCTGTAACCTCCCATTCATCTGTGAACAACAGAGACCTCACTTTCAAATGTTGTGTTGCTATGCAGGTTTTAGCTTCATTGAAATCCAGAAATTTTTCAATATTAAATCAGCCAAAGCCTCTCTTTGTTGTGGCACCTGGTGGTTAATACCATCAGGATTTTCAGGTATGTTCCTCTTCCCTTTTAATCTTTCTCAGTTCTGCTGGTCAGTGTAGGAAAACACAGGATTACCTCCCCAAGTACACTCACTGTGATTGGGGCACTATTTCAGGCAAAGATCAGGTGATGAAAGGAGGCTGGATGGCAGGAGGTGGTAACCCTTCCACAATTCTGCCATGCACATAGAGGTGTAGTCAGCTGACCTCAGAGTCTGCCACAAGCCAAGCCCTGCATTTTTACTTCCTCTACTCCATACCTTATAAAGGCCTGGTGACCAACTCATTCACCTCATTGACAATTACTTGTTTGCAATTTTAGACTTTTATTTCTAGCCATTCATAGGAAATATTTTATTCCTTTGATTTTTCATTGCTTCACTCTGCTCTACAATACAGAGCAATTCTACTGATCAACTTTTGATTTTCTGATGCTTGTCCTTATAACCTTTCCATACAAAGATTACTGTCTATCCAAACACCTATTTAATGAACATGGTTGTGTCCTCTGAGAGGGGTGTTTACCCACTGAAGTCACTGACAAAGTACCAATAAAACAACATTAAACTGTTGTTTTGTTTTGTTTTGTTTTAATCAGAAAGAAGCCGTAACCTTAGAAATATGTTAGTGCACATGGTTTATACAGTATGCTTTAAAGACCTCACAGGCAGAGTGAGATAAACTTTAATTTTTGAAAGTTCAACATGAGCCCTAGGAGAGGGCTCTAGCTTATTGAAATGCCACTGAGTTCAGTTTTCAAAAGTGTTAAAAAATTTTACATCTAGTCTCCGAATGTTTTACTAGAATGTTGTATTTATGCCTGAATGTTGCTGTCAGATTCTGCAATAATCAGAATTTCCTTTTAAAGCTGGCTTTTGGGGTCAGGGACAAATATAATATTTTTGTTGGCAGAATTGTCATGGAGAATAAAATTTATATATACACTAGCTAGGGCTTGAGAGGCAAAGAGATACAAATATACGTACCCATGTGTATCTATAAACCCAGTCTTTTGATTTGTGAGTCACATAGCAGCACTACTGACATTCTGAATGAATACACAACCCTCCCATTAAAAAGAAAAAAAAAATATATTCCTTTATTTTTATTCCTAGAAATGAAATCTGAAGCCTAATGCCTCCCTCCATCTTCTGTGAGTCAGTAGGAATAAACCTGCAGTTTACTTGCTTGTAGGGTGAGTCAGCAAGACAATCCTGCCACCCTGTGCCAGACAGGATGTAGACAGTGAAATGGATTTTACTGTTGTCTTTGGCCACTGGCAGCCCTCACAGAATTAATTTTGACCAGCAGTAACCTAAAAGCAGAGTGTGGTCAAAGTAATTAAAAATTTACCCTTAGGACCTCAAAAATTAAAAAAAAAAAAACAAAACAAAAAAAACCAAAAACAACAAAAAAAAAACAACAAAAAACCAACCCCGCCCCCTCCAAAAACCCAGTACAATTATGTAACTCATACTTGACTAGTTAAACCAGCTTCAGTTAATGTGAGATTAAGATAGTTGTCATTTTGCCAATCCAGTTTCTGGATTGTGATCTGTGGATCTGTGATTTCTGGATCTGTGAAAAAAGACAGAAGCTCACATATTCAGATGAAAACTAGGCCACATGTATTACGACTCAAAATTTCAGACCTCAAATCCTTTGTGTTTGCAAGTGCATCGCCACACAGGGAAATTACTTCCAAAGAGGAACAGGTGCAAGGACACAAAGGGAGAATTAAAGTTTAATGCCTAGTGTTTGAATATAGTTCTGAATGTTTCCTTTGCGCTGCTTCCGGAGGATAACAGGCTAAATAACCTTAAAGACAAAATGCTGCCAGGATTTATATCAATTTTGGTGTAAAATAGTATAACAGAAGAAACATATCCTTGATATTTTAGTAAAGCAATGCTGTCTGTCTTATCAAGTAGAAATAACTCACATGGTTGCCCTGACACTTGCATGCTGCATGAATCCCTAACAAGGATGGGTCATGATAATTTATCAATGACCTGGTAAGCTTTTCCAGTGACTAAAATTAGGTATGATCTCTTTCAACTCCATTCCTAATACTTAAACACAGGCATTTCAGAACACAATTTATGTGCATATAAGACTAAGTTATTTATGAAAGGGTTCATGAAAAATACCAAATGAGAAAAACAAACCAAAATTATCTAAGACAACGGGACATGAGAGAAGTAATAGCAAAGTTCATTTAAACTTCAAAAATGTGAAAGCTAAAGCAATAGAGGAAATGAAATCCAAAGCAGTGAATTTGATAAGTGAGAGAAACTTGGAAGTCATTCCTGGTGAAACAGGTACAAAGGGATTAAGAGTGACAAATGTGCAATGAATTTCATAATGAGATTTGACAGTAAAAAGTCAGGGTCAATGCAGAGTTTCTGAGAGTTGTTTAATCAGAAGTTCCTAAAAATAGGGATGTCTTGTTGGCAGATACTTGTCATATATATTGTAAATATGAATCTGGATTTGCTCTTTAAAAGAAAAGATGAAAAAATAAATAACCCTGTGTGATCCACCTCAATGTTTGCTACAGAACTCTCAATGTTGTTACAAAACGAAAGAACTTGACTGCCTTTAAGAACTTCACTCCTTCCAAAATGCCACTGTTGTGTAGGTGCTCTTTGGGGCTAGATGTGAGAGGCTAGTCAGTAATCCCAGAAGTGCAAGAGCCTCTTTGGTAGGCAGTACAGTCCAGGGTTGAGGGACTGTTGCAGGTGCAGTGAAGAGGAAAGTATTAGATATGAGACTGTAGGACCAAAAGAACTTGTTCAGCATCAGTATTGCTTGCTTAACTATATATATATATATATCTTAATTATCAAAAGCCTATCACTGTAAGGAAGAAAAACAGAAAATGAGGACACATACATATCTGTCTATATCTGTTTCCTTATATATGTATATATATAGTCTTATATATAAGAATACAAAATGGCAAGCAAATAAAATTTTAAGTAGCAGCATATTGCTCATTTACTTGAAAGTGTAATATACGCAAACAGATGCTGTAGTTGCTTTAGTACATTTCTTCATAATTCCCTTGTTTTATAGCTCTGTTTTCCAAATACTAGAGTTAGGATCAGCTGGATTGATTAGGGTCATTACTTGAAATTCCAGTGACAGTCTGGGCAATCAACATAAATTGGTGATAAACAGGATCATTTATCTGGAAGCATCTGGAACATGAAAACAAGGGGATAATCAAAAGATGTGCATGTGCAGTCTGTATTTTGCCTTTTATTGTTTCCATGAATATTATTTTCCTATAAATACTTTTTTCCATCTCTTTTCAAACCCTGTTTTTTTTTTTATTGTTTTCACTGTGCATGTGTGGTAGCAGCTTTGAAGAATGATAATTTAATGGTGGGTTTCTCAGTGGGGAGAAAATTAAAATGTACAGCCTTTTGTCTGTGTGGCGAGTTGTTAAATCACTTCCCACAGTATGACACAGCTTGTGGCATTATACATGACATAAAAACTCTTCATTAACATGTGTCCTACTGTGAAAAATGTCCTATGTTATTTGGTCTGCCCATAAGTAAACCTTGTTGTAAGAGAGGATTTTGTACTCCTGTGAATAAGTATTAAATATTGAGATGTACTTTATCTTGTTTTATCTTGATAAAAAATACAAGGAAGTTGCTTGGAAGATCTCTTTGCCCTTGGTGTCTAACACACTATTTATTATCTATTATTCACTGTCTATATAATTATCCATTCAACTTTTCTGAACAAAATGCCTGTAAAACCAGTATACACTGCACACCAGAAAAGGAAGAAATACAGTTGACTGACAAGCAATTTACTCTCTTTTATGAATTCTGCATACCTTTAGCCAGAGCCCGCCTTGCCTAGGAGTGCGTCATGAACTCCTCCATGAATTCTCTGTTATCTGTCTCCTTCACAAAACAGCCTATGGTGTGTGCAATATGAGTGTGATTTACTGTGTATGGTGACCCTACTCTGCCTAGGGCTGAGGTGTTCTGGCTGTGTAGGTACAGAAAAGTACCTCACCTGGTGGGCTTTTTGTCTAAAGAGACAGGCAGCAGAACTCCAGCACAGGAGGCAATGCACAGGAGGCATACCAAGAATACTACTTTATTATATATATATATATATATATATACGCACACACACACACACACACACATATATTTACATATATACATATATAGACATATATTTTATAAATAAATATAGTAATTCTTTTTATTAATAGAGTAATTTCACAACTGGCTCCTGTTACACTGGTATTGGAAAGCAGTTTCAAAGTGTATTTGTTAGCTGTGTAAAAAGCAGGATGCAAAGATTTTGCCAAAGATCTAAGGACATCTACAATCTAATTAACACAAATGGAGTATGCCCTGCATGCTTCTGGTCCTTAATTGTAACTCCAACTAAAGAGAAGTATGTAAAAATTAGAGTTTAAAATTAATGTCTTTTGCCAACAATATATTAATTTGGCACCACAGACCATTATCCAATGAATTTGTATTTCAGTGTCAGAAAATAATTTTCAGACAACAACAAACACCTGGTACTCTTATTTGAAACAGCACTGTACAGCAAAGGCACCAAAGCTAATACATGGACTCTTCAGAAAAATATTTGTATATTGCATGAAAGATGAATACTCAGCAGAGAACCCTTAATGGGAAGGCACTTCCATGTGCAGAGTAGGAACAGCTAGAAATAGTTGATAGAAAGACAGTTCTTTCTGATTGATGAACATGTGTAAAGCCTTACCTCTCATTTAATTACCACACAGAATTAATTGTGTAATTATTAATGCTGTGTCAGTTCTCATTGCATTGTACTAAACGCAGACCCAGAGTGGGCTTCACTGAGCAAGCATATACTTTCTTGTTACAATTATAGTAATGGCATATCACCAAGAATAAATAAGAATAAATGCCATAAACACACAGAGAACATCAGCTCTTACATCTTTAGCTGTTATCTCCCCTTTCTATCTTCTTTTTTGTTTTTAGGTAACTAAACTTTTTAGAAAATGTCATATTTCCTTGCAAAAGGTTATAAAAATGCACATATTAAAGATCAGCTCAGTTTTATCTCCAGAAGAATTGGATTAATTTTTAATATCTTTTACAGCCTGTCAAAACTGAAATGTAACACGTGGTTTTCTAAAATGTAGTTATGACCTCGGAATCTTGTAGTAGAGGGTTTTTTCATTAAAATAGGTGCAATTCCTACCAGAACAATGAAAATCTGTGATGCTCTGGGTAATGTACATTTTGACTAGCTCACTGGCTGATAATGAACCAGAAATTTGTTAGTGTCACACCTGTCATGCTGCTTCTCCATCATCAGTATATCTTTCTCCAAGGAAAGGTTAAATGTGTAGTCTTCCACTGCATGGTGTGCACTCTTTGGCTCTGCACAAGGAAGATAAAGCCTGTCAGAAGTGGCAAGTCATTGGTGTTCCTCTGATTTCTTCAATATCAGGGGTTTTTCACAATCGTAAGGCATTTTTCTTCATTTGCCCTTCAATCCAGACAGAAAACACAGTATTGTATAAACAACAACTGACACATCAAATACAGTCAGTCCTGAGCAATATTGATATATCCAGCTCTGTTGCAAGTATGGAGGGGTTGATATATCCCATTTTTGCTATTATATCTCTAAATGACTTCCCTGTCCGACCATCCAGGAGCCATACCTGCACCACTGAGCTGGGGCTGAAGCCTCTTCACAATGGGCGGCTTCAGTGACCCAACAGGTGCCCCATTTGACTCCCTACACAACCCACAGTTGTCGCAGTCAGACCAGGTTTCCTCTTCGGCATTCCTACCTTTACCATCTCAGACATCCATAGCAGAGTCTCAGGTGTCTGGATCTTTAAAATAATCCTGATGTGGTAACAAATTAACAGCTCGAGCGGGTGCCTTTGAGGAGGGACCCCTAACAAAGATACCCTGGGCTTTTATACCCTCACAGTCTAAGTTCTCAAAAGTCCAGGGTGATCAGCTCCTGCTGTGTCTGAGTATCCAGTCACCTGGCTGACACCATAGGTTCCTGGACCCTTTGTTGTGCAAAGGCAGCGCAGGTTTAGTTTTCCTCGAGCTCCTGCCACCCAGAGTTCAATCTGCAGCTTGCACTGCCCCTGCTCACCAAGCTACCGGCACTAAATGTATCCTTATCTTCCACTTCTCCACAGATCCTTTTCCTCCTGCTGTTTTGTGATACTAAGGATGGAGAAAATTTATTATGCTGGTGTTTGTCCCTCTTTCATTGCCCTTCTCTATCAATTTTCAGTACTCCTGTGTTGCTGGGACATCTTGGCCTATTCTCTGTCATATGTTAGTAAGCGCTTGCAGTCAGCAGGTGCCAGTACCATCACTGAATATAAACATAACGAATACAATATACATCATTCATTCTGAATAGAGGTGAAGATGCTAAAATAGATTTAACACTCCTTGAGAATGATTGAGGTGCAATTTCCCCAGTCTGGTCACATGTTCATCTACATCAGCTTTCTTTGAGAATTATTTCCTTTGTCAATTACTTTTCATGGTTTTCACTAATTGCTTCAATAATTATTACGGGGTTAATAAATACAAGAGATGAAATCATGTATATTAGTCACAACAATTGAGCTTTTGTGGCCTGCAGGGGGAGCACACCAGGATGATGAAACAGGTAGCAATATTTCAAAAGCTGCAAATATCCAGATCTTCCTTGTCAGTAGGGGAGGAAAGATCCTGAGCTGTTTCCTAAAGATAGTTCTGTTTCTTGGGAGTTATGTATGGCTCCAGCTATTCATCAGTACAATTAAAATCTGGCAAATGTTACCATCTTGTTTTTATTATTACTGACATTGTTACTAATTATTTCTAAGTAATATATTCCTACTATGTCAATAAATGCGGCCACAAAATGTCTAGTATTCAAGTATTCCAGGACCCTTTGTCTTGTTTTTGCTAAGACTGTTGCAAATTTTTAACCTTAGTACTGTCTTCAAAATCCCAAATAGAGAGTTGAGCTGGGGTTTTGGTTGGTAGGTTTATACATTTTGAATGGCCTATTTCCCACTAACACTAGATTATTTACTAGAGAACAGATGAAAAGCCTGAGGCCACCTCTCTCCCTGCCCTGCCTGCAGCAAGGTCTAAGCACCAAGTGCAGAGCAGCTGGTACAGAGCCGGATTCCAAATGACCATCAAGACTGAGCATTGCAGTCATTTAACACGCTATACAGAATAATCCTATATATGCCCCATTTTCATCATATCCACAGGATAAGCATGAGAGAGAGAGGAGATGGGTAAACTCCAAGATGCTGGGGCATTCTTAAGGCACATAACCTATCAGCACTACTGGGAATAATAATCATTTAGGAGACATAAAGGAGGGCATGGGAAAAAGAATGCAGCTTATGGTGTGCACTGAAGTGTAGAAAACACTTGATTGTTTGAGGGAGACCGCAGACTCACCCTGTGGAAAAGCTGGCTTGAATGGGAAGTGTGTTAGACCCCCTCACAGACAAGGAGGATGGGAAAGGACTCATGGCATGATCTCATCTCCTGAAAAGATGGGAATGACAGAGCTTGCCCTTACCATCCCTTTTCTGCAGGAGAAGTTTGAAAGGGCAGAGGTCAGTGTTCGCACATCACAGGATGGAGACTGGGGGAAGGTGGAAAGCAGCCCTTCATTGCTTCATTTACAGAAGGAAAGCGATGTCTCCTGAAAAAGCTGGAGGGCAACCCTTCCTGCTCAGAGGAGGATAGACACTTGGCACACTCAATAGAAAATAAAAGCAGGAAGTTCACCTGGGGACACTGAATGCTTTTGGAAACACCTCCAAACTCAGAGTTGCTATTCTTGTACTCCCTCTCACCAAATTCTTAAATAAACTGAGAAAGTTTTAGAATAGATAACCTGGACTTCCCCCCAGACCCCACCACTACGCTGTGATCTCTAATAGTTCAGCTAATGGGCTTTCCAAGACACCATGCTGTAGACAAAGATAGGAGTATTTTAAGGACAAATCAGTGAAATCAACATAGTTATTTCAAAAAACTCAGTTTTGGTAGAGATTTTTTAAATTGGGGTTTTGGTTGGTTGAGGCTTTTTGCTTAGGTTTGGGGCTTTTTAATTATTTCTTTTTCTTGGCAAGATGATGTACCCCAGTTCGTTGAGTACTCCTTTCAGAAATCAGACTATCAGAAGTACAACATGTTCCCCAAACTTGCTGGAATAAACATTACACACAGCCTCCTCTGGAGCATTTTTATTAGGGTGTTTCTCTTGCTGTCCGTGCATGTGACTTACTACATAATTAATCTAAAAAGCTTATAGAATCCAGCCGCTCTGTGGTTGGCAAGCATCATTGGAGGACTAGGTCCGAAGAATGGTGCATAGATTGAGGCTGTCTCTAAAATTTCATATTCCTGGTGTATTTACTGTATGCACATGTCTTTAGTGAGTGTATTTACTTATCTTCTGTGAAGTCTGTGGGTGAAAATATACTAGAGACTATTCCAGGTTAATGAATACTTGTCCTGGACATGTATGAGTCAGTAAAAAATGATCCATTGTAGAGATATTCGTGAACCCGAGGGATGCCAGTGCTGGGTGCAACCTTGAATATATTGAGTACAGCAAACAGAAGATTTGCCTTCTGTAGCAGTTTTTCCAAGGAGCAATGCAGTGTTACCCAGGCACAGCCAAGTCTGAACTCTTAGGGGAAAATATATCCTGCTGGATCTAAGAGGGGAGAGCATGCTGCAGCTCCGTACTCCATGTCCAACCAGTAGTGAGGCTGAAGATCTACTCCTGGCAGGCCATGTGCACACAACTCACAAAGGGACAACAGAAGTATATGCATATGCACCTGCTTTGCAGACAAAACCACCCAGGGCCACCCAGAGTGCTCCCACAAACACCATGAGCATCATCATTCTCACACTGCTCCCCTCCACAGCAGCACAGCATCAAGGCCCACTCATGAGAATGTGTATCTGAGCAGACATACACATTGAGGCTCCTTCCACCACCTGGCCTCATACAGTCTGCCCAGTAGCTGTCCCTGGATACCAGTATCCTCAGTTTCTGGCACCTGGTCATCAGCTTCTGGTGTTGACTCACAGTGATAGGTTTCACACTGGATGGTGGGGCTGGGGCTTTCCTGGAACACCCCTGGTGTCCAGGTCTTTTTCTGAGTCCTAATTTAGTAACCTGCCTTAGGGCACTCCTGGTCCTCCAGGCTAGTGAGCGTAGGTTTTGGATAATCTGATGATTCCTGCAATAGGCCTGAGAGCAGCCAGGGCCAGGATATTATCTGGCCTCTCTTTTTTGCCATAATCTCTCTGTGCTTTTTAGATGTGCAGATAAACTTTTATCACCTAATCTAATGTGAACAGTCTGGTTTCCACAGTGGTAACATCAGAGCGGCTCTCCCATATTGCTCTGTGCTATCTGCTTTGGCTTCCTGCATCTCAGCTGCTCAGCCAGCTGGGGCTGTGTGTTCCTGTATCCCACTCTATCACACTGTGCAGCGTTCTTTGTAAGCTACCCAAGAGCACACACAGGCACCCTGCCATTGTTGCCTGGGAAGTTATTTGAAGATGACACCGTTTTAAGATGAGCCAATAGCATTGCTTTTATTTGTGTTCAGCAAGTGCTGTTTTCTGACAAGGAACATAGTAGAATTGTAGTACAGGGAGAGTAAGCCTTGTGTTGGTCATGAAAAGTAATGGATCATTGCACTCCTCCATTAATCTGCCCCTCTGAAGTCTATACATTATAAAAATTCAAGCATGATGCAGATTGCCTATCTACCATATAACTAGAATGTGAAAGATTTACAGGGTAAATTACTATTGACATACAGCAGGTCTCGTAGAGTGATCAAGAACTGTTATTTTCAGGTTACTGCAAATAGCATCTTTGCCTTTTCCTGTCTTCAGTCTTCCTGAGACTGAAGTGCTTTACAAGGACAACAGTTTGTGTTTTAGATTAATCAAAAGCCTTGGTCGTTTGAAAGGCCATGTATGCAAGGAACAGCAAAATCTCTTTTTTTCAAATGACTTATGTGTTGGCTTTGGTGGAGAGTTATGGGAATCAAAACCTATAGAAGCTAATAGTGGAAATGTATGTCTAAAAGAAAACAGTGAAGAGCCTATTAAATTCTTTGAATCAAGCCTCTACTGATGTGGGGTTTGCTGGGGATACATTTGACTGATTTTCAGTCAGTCAGTTTTATTTTTGTACTACAGAGTCTTTTGCAAAACACAAGCCTTTGGATTTTTTTGCCAGGGCAAGATTTCTTCTTGTTATTAAAAA
>VZRN01006754.1:1422512-1438833 GCA_013397935.1 Dasyornis broadbenti | reverse complement strand
TTCCTTTCCTTTCCTTTCCTTTCCTTTCCTTTCCTTTCCTTTCCTTTCCTTTCCTTTCCTTTCCTTTCCTTTCCTTTCCTTTCCTTTCCTTTCCTTTCCCTCTTTCTTTCCCTCTTTCCCTCTTTTTCTCTTTCTTTTTTTTTCTTTTCTTTCCTCTCTCTCCTTCTCTTGGTTCCCTAAGTTTTGAGATCAAATTTCACCAAAAACAAGAGGAAAAATTCTCACTTCAAACAAAAATCATCCCTCCCTGACTATTTTGCTTTCATTTTGTTCTTGGCTCATGTATTTATGTAGGTAATGGTCGTGCCAGGGAGACAACAGAGACACAATTGAGCTGTGATTACATTTCTTCAAATTAAACCCATTTAACATGCCAGTAAGCCTGAAAGTGTGGCATTTGTCAGTGTTGTGGGCTTATACAGGGTGCAATTGTATGTCTTCTGACCCAGCCTGCAAGAATAGACCTGCTACTGGGATGGAGCAGGAACATGACTGATTTCTGAATCCTTCCAGGGCTGGGGCATGAGGCAGCAGCTCCCCAGCATCAGGACTGGAGTGCTCCTTCCCTTCCCTTGGGGTATGAGCCCTGGGGGGGGGGTACATTAGGCATGTGTGGGCACACTGGGGGTACTAGGCAGCTGAGAGTTTTGGCATTGAACTGAAGAGGCATTTTTAGTGCTGTAATTTTGGCATGTAAATCAGGATCCAAGTGGGAGTTGACACCTCAGCACACAGTTTGGTAGAACAGCAAGTTCTGTTTTGCCTCTGTGGCTGACTGCAGGCTGTGGTGCACAAGGCAGGGTCACCTACAGCTTAGAGAGCATGGACATATGGCTGCAAATAACTTTGCATTAAAAATGAAAATAATTGGGTTGTGCAACAACATGCCTGTTCAAACTTCCATCCTTCACTGGTTTTTAGGTCTTTTTAATGGGCAAATATTAGTTTCAGGGGAAAGAGACAGTCTGACAGCACTGACAAATACCAGTCTTCTGTTTAGTTATGACACAGACAGGGTATTGGCAGAGCAATTAAAGGCTTCTCTCTCCAGGATTTCTTTTACTGGGGGAAACACCAACCTGCCATTGCATTCACATACTGGGAGCTGCATTACAGCAAAGTTATTTAATGACAATGAGAAGCAAGGGCTTGCTTAACCAATGTCTCCTCTAAACACACAAAAAATCCTTGCCAGAAATCTAATTTATTGTCCAAATACACTCATTTAAAAGGTATCCGGAAACTACAACCAAAATCAACACAACTGGAATTTATAAGAAACCTTCTGTTGTGAAAGACTGGAAAATGAGGTGTTAGCTAGAGCATGACCATTAGCTGCCCCTTGAGTCTGTCTATTCTGCCACAGCTGACAGTCTCCCTTTAGATTTGTTTTTGTTAATAAATTTGGCCATCTTAAAGATTGGATAAATACCTTAGTATTTCTGTTAATAATGTTTATCTTTCTTTGAATTCCCCATCTTGAGTGGTGCTAAAGCCCTGCTCCTCACTGAGATAATAGCAGAGTTCTGTTTTGGGGCTTAATTTTTTTTAATACTTTTCTTAACATAGTCCAGCACTTGAGCTTGTTAGGAGAGCAGAGATGCCATCTGACTGATCTAGAGAACCAAGCACAGCATAACCAGATCTGCTGCCATAGATGCTGGTGTAGGACATACTTTGAAGAACAGCAGCAGTCTCCAGCTACTTTCAGCCCAGTTTCCTCAGAGAGATGACCTTTGCAGTCATGCCATGTGTATCTTGTCTCTCTTTGACTAAAAGATATTGACAGTTCTAAGGAAGTGGACATTTGAGCAGAGGAGAAAGGTCTTGCAGTTGCATTGAGTGACAGCCTGTAATGTGAATGAAAAACTTATTAGATACTATTCACAGCAGGCAAGAAGGTAAGTGCCTGCCAGTGCCCCCTCAGAACTGCCCACAGGATGCAAATCCAAGAAAATAAGCCCTTATTAGCTCCTCTCTTTTATATACTATGACATTGTTAAATTATTAATTCCTGTGATTTTCTAGATTTTTTTCCTAGATTTTTTTTTTTTCTAGATTTTGCCTTTTACATACCCCTCTTACAAAGGAAGCAGCTTCCTGCAGCCATTTCTC
Source organism: Dasyornis broadbenti (assembly GCA_013397935.1). Classification (NCBI taxonomy): domain Eukaryota; kingdom Metazoa; phylum Chordata; class Aves; order Passeriformes; family Dasyornithidae; genus Dasyornis; species Dasyornis broadbenti. Next base: position 1,436,718 of record VZRN01006754.1, on the reverse strand, counting down.
GCTCTGATGTTGTAGTCTCCTACTAGTCCTTACAATACCCGATTGAACAAGGCACTGACAAAAGCAGCTCTAAGGATCACAGCTCAAGCTTGTCCTCATGAAAGGTTAGAAGGATAGTTATTGAGGGAACGTGCTCTGGTGGACATCTGTAAAACATAACAACATCAGGGGTCATAAATGAAATTGTCTCAGTTACAGACAAACACTGAAACCAAAATGCCTTCCTTATAACTGGTGAAACATTAACACAGGTCTTGTCTGTACTATCTTGTCTGTACTTGTCTGTGGAATTGTGCTTAAAATTTGTTGTCTAGCATGTGCTCTGGACGTCACATTTTCTCAGGAAGATGAGAGGGTGCAGAATGTTCTTTGCATATGACTCTGCTTTCTGGGCTTTTTTCTTCCCTCTGTTTTGAAAGCAGACATAAACAAGTGTTAATGAGCAGTCATGAAGGAGTGTCTACAGAGCCAGCGCACATGTGAGGCAGAGAGGGTACAAAGTCAATGATTCTGGCTATTTGTATGATTCAGGAAAGCTATCTAGCTGCTTGTGTGCACTGTAGATCACCAGGTGAACAACAGCCTATGCCAGTGCCCTGTCTAGCCCTGATGCTGCAGTGCTCTGTAGGAGCTGCTGACACCTTGCCAGGTTTGAGTCAGTAGTAGGAAAGAGACAGATAAGGGAAAGAGTCAGCAAGGGAAAACAACTAAACACAAAAGAGGCATTTAATTTAAAAAATCCTGATGCATGTTCCATGCACTTTGTACATATGTTCAGGCAACACTTTGATGTTTTGGAGTTTCTGAGTTTCTGCTCTGTTCTGCCTTACCTAGCCACTTGCCTCTTGGGCTTGTCATGTCTTTGCAATTATCTCCTCTGCCTGGCCTCATCCACATCAGCAGTACAGATCATCACAGGTGGTGGGAACAAGGTGTTCTTTGAGCGCTGCTTCCCTGGGCATCACCAGGTAGCTGCCTCACTTCACACTTATACCCCCGTGGAAAATCTTTTCTCTCCATTAATAATGAGCAGTGGAAAAAAACCCTGATGAAAGTATTAAAAGTCATAGATGTGAGTCTGTCATACACAGGGATTTTAGAAGCTTAGGGTGTCTAAGAGCTATTAGTAAAATAATTGCAAGATGAGTCAGGACAGAAGGAGTGTCATGGGGTAAAAGATCTGGAAAATACTCCATAACAGAATGAAAACAACAAAGTGCTTATTCCAGGCACACTCTGCTGGGAAAAATGCTGTAAATCTCTTTGAAACTGTTCCACAGGCAGGGTTTTGGTTAAACAAACAAACAAACAAACAAGCAAAAAGAACTAATCTAAATTATTGGGATCTCATGCATAAGGTAGCACATAAGAAATTAGATCCCTTGCCCAAGACAGTCAGTTGCTGTTCAGGTGGCTACAGGAGCCTCTCTTGCAAGGGTCTTTGTAATGGTGTCTTTGGCTGCATCAGGTGGGATTCTGAGCTCCTGTTCTGCTGAATTCTTGTTATCCATCTGATCCTGCTTGCCCAGTACATACCACAATGCTTTGACAGTGATTACTAGAAACTGTGCACAAAGCTTTTCTTAACTGTCTTAAATGGCTTCAAAAGGCTCTTTGGTGTGCCCATATCTGCACCTGCAAGAACAGTTTCCACAGACCATCTTCAAGTATCTTACCTATGTGCAGCTGGATCTGTTCTACAGCAGGAATTGCCTGGGAGGAGCTCACAAGTATGCCCCATCCTTTTCTTGGGATATTTATCTGCACATTCAAACATATGAATAGTTCCTGTCATATGGCCTATACACAGCAGGAGCTGTTTGGGTTAATTTCCAAGACTGTCCAAAATTCCCACCTGCACAGCTCCTGTAAAGAACAAAACATTTGCTTTGTTGTGGAGGCAGCTGGGAGCTCAGTCACTTTCTCACAGGTCTGTGCATTGTCTCATCTATGAAGTAAAGGTCCAGGCAATTAATGTCCAAGGTGATGGAATACCATCATAGCCTGATATCCAGCTACACCACTGCTACAATTGCCTTCTTATACCAAAATCATATCCAGTATTCCATAGAAATCACCACAGCTGTATTTTATTTGAATAAATGAGTTTGTGCTTGACACTCTGTAAGCCTTCATTTCACTTGGAGAATGGGTGCCTCTAAGTGTTTCATTATTTTCTTATGTAAATCATCCTCACCACGATAGGGGGCCTGTTTTCTTGATCTTACCCATACAGTATTTCCTGACGTGGGTCTCCTCTCTTCTTTGTGACTCTTTTCCTTTCACTTTCTGCTTTCCTCTGTCCAGATCTCTTACCTAGATATCACATCTGTTATTTCCTGATCATCTGATGTGCTCATTATTCCACTTTTATAACTGTAAAAATCTCCACTCATAAATGTTCTTAAGATTCATTGTTCTTCCTGTCATCCTCTCCTACGCTTTGGTGTGCCATTCTCTCATTGTAACTCACTCCTGCCCTGTGGTTCTGCTTGTTCCTCTGTGGAACAGCTGCTTTCCTCCTGCTTCCTCTGGAGCAGACACCAACAGTTGTGGAAGATTCTTGACTGTGTTGCTGTGGTAGAGTTGCAGCTGGTTTTTAACACAGCACACTGAAATTGTGGAGGATCTTGCTTCCCCTAAGCAACTTCCAAGTGATCTGAACAGCTTTCTCCCACATGGAGCTCTGCAGGAGGGCCAGAGCCACCAGCAAGTGATGCTACACTGGCTTTCCTCATTTTCCTTCTAGCTTAGAGCAAAGGAAATGTGCAAGGAAAGCTAAACTAAAGCAATACCATATAGATTTTAAACTATGTCCCAGTTCAGTTTCTGTAGATGGTCTTTTATTTTGCACAGTTTTCCTGCTTTCCAGAGAAATGTGGAATGGAAAAGTTTTTACAGTAATGTATTCTCATATCTGTGAGCTTATCCTTACACTTCTTGCTGATACTAACAGAAGTTGTATGAACAAATCCCTGTACAATATTTATAGCTCTTATTATCTAGAATACCTATGAACACTAGCTTTGGTCAGTGCCCAGCTCCTGTGTATTTAAACATTTTAGTACTTTGTGACACTTCAGTCCAAGGCACCTTGCATAAATTAAAAATATGAAAAAAATTCAGAGCACAGCTGAGTTTGTATGTTGGTTATTACTGCTTGCTGGGATATCATGCCAAGGTAAATATAATTATCTGTAGTAATTCTAGGGTAGAACTCAAATATGCAAAAGCTTCATGAAAAACAGTTATAGGACTGAATGTATACATTGCATTCTGTTTAGATGGCATATTGAATACACACTACTAATGTGATCAAAGTAGTTGCATTTAAATTTCATGTGGCCATTCAAAACAGAGTGAAACAAGACATTAAAAAAAATAAACAAAACCACCAGACCCACAAAGATCTGTTTTATGCCCTTCTGCTGGGAGTTTCAAGTGTTTGAAATTTTCTTACAGAGACCTTTCTCATAATTAAAGACAGTGGTAATTGCACATTAATATTCAGATTTAATCAGAAAGAATCAAAATAGTTATGCAAAGGCTTTTGTAAAACTACCAGTGAATCAGATGTTTTGTAAACTGTTTCAAAATTGAGCCCATAGGTAGTAGAAAGACAGAAGTGGAAGAAAGTATTGAATTTATCAGGGAAGAGGTGAGCAATGTTGTAACTGTGTAAAAAGGTAGAGCATGTCAGAAAAGTCCTAGAAAACAATAACTTAAAGAAGATAAATGCTTTGCAAAGGAAACAAGCACATGGGACGACTAAGCACTGGCAGAAGCCTTCTAGGTTGCAGGCTGACTGCCAAGCTGCAAACCTGGCCTAGATGAATGAGACGCGTGTGGGAGGTGAGACATGGTGCAAATAGGGACAGAGAAGAGAACTTAGGAAAACTGTCTCTGGAGAGCTTAAAACAGCTGTCTCTGCTCCATAAAAACCTTCAATATCCCTTATGGGCTAAGGATAGCTCTGTATTTTGCCTTTGAGGTAGTAAGTGGGAATGAATAGATACAAAGTCCTTCTATATAAATTGTTTTCTTCCTTTTGTGCATTTCTGTATCTTTTTACTGGTTTAGTTTGTGAAGTTGGAAGTTCCTTTGGTCCCATGAATTCATGTCTAATTTTAGTAAATATCAGATTGTAAAAATCATTCCTTATCTTGCTTGGTTTTTTACCTGTACTTTTCCAAGCATTATTTTGTATTTTGGCACCACCTTAATAACACAGTGGAAATGGCTGTTTCCAACTGAATAATACTCAGAGGAACGTAATAGTTAGAGATGGAGCAGCAGATTACTACTTCCAAATGGCTGTATATATAGAGAATTTCTAAAATAATACTCGCAAACAGGTATCAATTTTTAGATTAAACTCGTTTAAAGTAGAATTTGTCTAAGATAATCTATTTGGAGTGGTCCTGACTTTATCAGGCTTTGTAAAAAGCCAATAGCACTTGTGTACTTACTCTGATTGTATTACAATTTTAACTGCTCTTCTTTTGTATGTGTACTCTCACATGATTCCTCTCTCAGTGTCTCTTGGTCAAGAGAAGTTTGTGCATTTACTGGAGATACAGAAATATGCATAGAATATAAATGTGTTGTTTATTTTCTTAGGATTTGAATTTTTTGAAACAAGTGCCAAGGAAAACACTAATGTCAAGCAGACGTTTGAGCGACTTGTGGATATCATCTGTGACAAAATGTCAGAAAGTCTGGAGACGAATCCCACCATTGCTGCCAGCAACCAGAACACACAGCTAAAGGACACCCCTCCTCCACAGCAGCCCAACTGCAGCTGCTAATGCAGCTATCAGCAAAGGCAGCTCCAGTGTGTCCTATTGCCAACAGAGTATCTATGAATGGTCTATATGCCTCTATTTATACTGTCTTATTAATTTATTTGGGAGAACAGTCTTGTTTTACATCACCAGCTGTTTCAATATGCGTATGGGGATGGAGCAGTCATTAGTCTGACAGGATAATCCATATTTTAGAATCTGGCTTTTGCATGCAGGGTATATAATAATTTTTCTTTTCTTTTTGCTATTTTACATCACACATCAGCTGGTGCCGTGTCCTCAGACCACATTTGCCTAGAATTGTCTCTCGCTTCACCAGTTTCAAGTTATATTAGTTGAATCTTTAGGGTAGTGGTCAGGGTGTTTTGAGTAAGTTCCTGATGTCACTTGTATATTTTCCTGACTGAAAATGAATTTAGAAGTATTCCTGTAGTGAGCCAATCCCTCATTCTGTACAGATCACTTGTACAAGTACACTTCCTGGAGCACATTGCCTTGGCAAATGTGCACTCATGTTACACATCCTGGCTGACAAGAAATCTGCAGAAATTAGAAAGTTATCTCCTGGGCCCAAAGCCACAAAAATTCCCTGTGAATTTCCAACTGAATGTGGATATTCAGTCCAGACTCTCAGAGATATTAGGTAATTCGTCCTGTTTGGATAGCTAGTGTATTTTACATAGGAGTTGCATGCCTATCTAATAATTTTCTGAAACTGGACTTAATTTCTCATTCTGTTGTTATGTCTGACCTACCCCTGTAATAGAAGACTGGCTAGCTCTTTCCACTTCTGCCTGCATCAGATATTAACCACACAGTTCTGTATTATGTCTGACAGAGCCAAAACCATTGTGCTTGGTTGTTCATAGCCAAAAACTGCCGTGTCATGTTGCTGTCAAACCTGCATGCTTCAGTTATCAGGAATTTCATCTCCTGTTCAGTCACTGAGACAGCTACCACTACACTGGCTACAAATGTCTGCATTTTACCCAGGCCTATTGTGGAAGTGCTGATGGTGTCAGTGAACTGAAGTTTGACCTCATTTTTTTCCATTCATTTTGGCAAGACAATTAGGATTTTTAAAACTTTAGGTGTAATAAAAATTGTCAACATTCCTAGGCTGAATGGATTCACAAGATCAGAAAAAGGCTGTGAAGATAGCAGAATAAAGTACACAAATTCTTTTTTGATAAAGTTAAAATAGTTAAAAGAGTTATATTTCATAGTTTTTACTCCTCTGGTAATAGGTAGAAATTTCTTATATCTGTGCCCTGAAGTACTTTGTACAACTACTTTACTTGCATCACAGTGACCTTCTTTAACTAAACGGCAAAATTGAAGAAGCATTGATTATTTTATTTTTCCAATTAGACAAAATTTAGGACAAGGCTTATATTTTTCAATCTGTCAGCAGTGGGATAAATCTGAAAAAAAAAATTTAAAAAGGAAGTATCAATGGTACACCAAATGTCTCACAATAGCAAAGAAATACTTCTGTACAGATTATGTTTTTTGTAAGTAATTTGTATAACTCCTGATACACACTAAGAGAAAATGGTCACTTTTTAAAAGCTGATTAAATAATCTACATATGCTTTGACACACAAAAAATTATTTCCAAACAAGGCATATAGACACATGTAAAATGGATATGCCAGAAGTGTGCCACGTGGGCTGCCTAACTTAAATGATTAAATGTTTTTTCTTCAGTCTGGGTTTTTAAACCATGTCTGTCCTGTTAGCCAGTTTACTTAAGCACTTTTTTCCCTTATAGACATGGAGACTGATTTACCTCCATGAAGAGAAAGCATCATCCTCTTTAGGGCAGATGAGCAGCCAGGTGGAAGAGGCATGTGCTATCCCAACCATGATCCTGTCTCTCTCCAAGGTGTTGTTTTTCCCAGCCCCATCTCAGACAGCATGTTGCTAACTGTGCTGACTTTCAGTAGTACCTTTTCACCCACAAGGTACCAGCTGATTTGAAAAAATAGAAGCAATACAAAATTGAGGAAGCTTCATTTAAGATGGCTAATGGGCAGTTTTCCATGCTTTTGTTGTTAGATAGTTATTCTTATTTGAGAAAAAGGAGCAGGAAAGCCTTGAGACAGAACTCAGCTTCAGCTCTCAAGTTCTTTAGACAAATTTTAGATTGTATTATTAGTCTGAACTATCTCAGGCAAGGAGAGGAGAGACATAATCATGTCAATGAGCTTGGGCATATCCTGGATCATGCAACTTGGCTAGAAGTGCAAGTATTCTTCCAGCTTTGCTCTGAGATGCTGGCTATGAAATGGTCATCTCCTGTGCACAGTGCAACAAGAAAGAAAGGCTTCAAGATGCCTCTTGCTGCAGCCACACTTTGCTTGTACTCCATTGCAATGAATTTAAGACCCTCCCTGCGTGGTTATGATCATTTAGACTCTAATCAGTGGTAGAAATACATTATTAGCATATATATTTTTAAACAAAATTAGTGGTAGATAAATAGTTCTTTACATAAAGGGGATAAACTTCTTTTTATTTTGCATCAGGAGTCTGGGCAGAAGAGTAACAGCAAAATAGACGAGGGAGAACCTCTGCTTCATGTTTCTGAGGCAACTAACGTCCCAGGCTTTCACAGATATTTGGCCTTCTGCATGGGATGGGGTGCCTGGAGGAAGCAGTTGTCAGAGTAATGTTCCTTGGAGTGCCAAAAATGTGTTAAAAGGAAAAGGCTCATCTGAAGTACAGCAGCAGAACAAGTCAGTATTTAAAATCTCCGAGAAACTTTGTACTAAAATTCAGACATTGTCACGGAGTTCAGAATTAGTTTAATTTTTTAAATGCTCAAATAAAATACTTGGAGTTTTTCAAGATGAGACTGCTTAAAACCCTGGGAAAGCTGCTCAGCCCTCTCAGTTGACACTGTTTTGAGTAGAAGGTTGTAAACCATGACCTGCTGAGGTCCCATCAAACCAAGTTTTCCTATCACGACTTTGTCTGAAATTGAAAATGTGTGGAAGTTCAAGCAGACCTTTTCTTAACAATCTGGGTTACCTACTCTTGGAAAAGTAGGCTTTGATTTTCCATCACAGATTGGCTTTTGCAGCCACATGCTTCACAACAATATTGAGCTTTCTGCTATAAAATTTGACCACATTTAGGTCAAGAGCATCATCATCTCAGTACCTCTCTCAACTGGAACTTGCCTATTGTAGAGAAACACTAAAGACCAAAAAGCTTTTGAGAAGTAACTTACTATGCCTTCCCCAAATATTCCGAGAATTCTGAGGGCAGTAGCGCTAATAGCAGTATTAGCATTTTCATTCTATCTAAAATTATGCTTTGATCTCCTATAGGGTAAGATATCCAAAAGCAGCCTATGTCAATCTGGTTCAGCTCCTCTTGACTTAGGTGATAGAACAGCAGTTTTCTTAAATTCAGGTAGGCTGAACATTTTTGAAGAACCCATCACATGGATTAAATTTAACCAGTGGCCTAAATTTAAACAATCAGTGCCTTGTTCTTCACATATATCCAGTAGTCAGTGACAATGAGTTACTGAAGAAGACAAGCAGGTTTTGGTTATGTCCCTGATCTATCCAGTAGGGTAGCACAGTTCCATCAAGAGCAAGTACCAGGTTACAAAGCACCACATTTTATGATGGAAGAGGGGGAAGGGTCACTAAGTTGAAACCTGGGATAGCAGAACAAAAACTACTTTCAGCCTCTTCACAAATCTTGGTGAAAAAATTTTTGCACACCTTGCACTAATTTGTTGTCACTCTCAGCATAGAAATTTGCTGTGACCGAATGTCACAGCAAATCATTGGTCCAGTCACAGATATCCCCTTCACCTGAGATTTAGCCACTTGGTGAGATACAGCGGCTGATACACAGAGCATGTTAAATTTCTGAGAGATGAGATGCCTTTGGGCAGAGGGTCCTGAGCTCCATAATGCCAGCTGAAGCTGAACTAATGCTACACAACTCATTTTCCAAGTTATGATCTAAACTAAATCCTATAGCAGCAGGCTAATCCTGTGCATGGGCAATGCACCAGCCTTATCATGCTCTGACAATGCGTTGCTTGCTGCACCTTCAAGCTAGCAGTCAGAAAATGCCTTGGGAGCACCCAGGAGCAGGGGATTAATTGGTTCCTGTGGTGTCTCTGGCACCAACCTGCCAAACAGCTAGCCCACTGGATTGAACCTTCAGATGCTGTTTTTGATACTTTTAAGAGTTCATGTTCACAAGTTATAAGTGCAACTGACTTAATACTGTATCTGTGATTCTTGGTCGTGGTGGTTAGTTTATTTAGACTTGTTCATTTGGTGTTTTAAATACATACGGACTAGCCTAATTTTCTGTCAAAAAATACTCTTTCTCTCTGAACAGCTGTGTAAGTAAGACTGTTATCTGGAACTCTTTGTTCCTTTGTGCTTATACTTAATGTAATGCCTAGAGAAATTACCTGAGCAATTACATCTATGTGGCCTTTTCCAAAGCACCAGTCTGAAAGATTTTCCTCCCAGTCTGCTCAGCTCTGTATAGTCAGCTCTACCACCTGCACCTTCTTTAGTTTAGAAATGAAATGCTATTCCAGGATGCACAAAATTTGGTGGAGTTTGAGCCTAACTTTGAGAATACTTTGAGTTTGCCATTTTTAGGAAAAAAATTTACAAAAATGCTACATTTTATGGTTATGCATTTGCTTCTTCAGAGGAGACAGATGATGCTGCAATTGAATTCCAAGAGAAGCACCCTTCCAAATTCCACCCCTCCCCAGCTATTCTTTTCTATATTTGTTTTTTGAGATGTAAGTTTTATTATTTGCATGTTTATAGTCATCAACTAAATTTCTGTTTTGCTGACAGATCAATTCCTCCTTGGCCTTTTTCATACAGACACACAATGTATGAGCCTGGTTCTTCTTTAGCATGACAGATTTAGCATTGTGAGACCATGAGTTTGAGTGCTCATAGATAAACCCTCAGGAGGTGTAAAGCAAAATGTCTTCACTTATGCCAAGAGCGGAATAAGTTGTGTTAATTTGCACCGTTTAATCCATACATTCTGACTCCAGATTCTCCAAGGTTTATCACTTGTTGAGTCTCATTTAAAGAGAAAAGTCATTTCAATTATTTGAAAGAATTCTAAATTCTACCAATTTTGTTATTTATTTAGGGGTGAATGTAGATCACCTTTAATTAAGGTGATCTACATTAAATTGATTAAATTAAGCTTTTCTTTTTTTTTTTTTTACCATTTATTTTTTTTTCTTTTTTTATCCATGGATGTTCAGTGAAGCAGAATTTGTGACTACACACATATTAGATGCACATATACACAGTAGTACATCTCTGATACTCATTCAGTTCCCACTGTTACTTGTTCATATTCAGTGCCACCTTTCTCAAATGTCACAATGGAATTTATCCATAAATTGTCAGTACCGCTGGAAATCAAATGTGTTACATTGGAAGACCATAGGTTTATTATCTGTGGTTCCAGCAGAGGTAGATGGCTTGTCATTTGTAGAATAAGGTACTTGGTATCTGATCTGGGGGGAAGCAAAAGTCCTAATTTTTCCATAACTTCACATTCACGTATAACACACAAAGATGAAAACTAGAGATGTTTTACCACTTCTGGTGACAAATTTCCTCAAGTAATTCTGACATGTACCTGCAACTAGTGATAAATGAAATGTTTGTGGTGTAACTCCTGTTTGGTATTTTGTCAGTAATGTCAGATGTGTTGTGACTCAGTTGGACTGTCACAATGTGTAATCTAAATACTAGTGTTTGTGGATTCCAAATGTCCTACATGTTGCATGAAAAAATATGTTATAAAAATAGATAATTTTTCTATTTTTGAATACCTCAAAACTGAGGAATCATGGGCCAATAAGTGCAATATTTAATTATTTACTCAGTGTAAATAAACTTGTGTGAAAGGGAGAAGCATCATGTATGTGTGATAAGCTGTTGATGATGCCTGTGTGGCTTAAGATTTCTAGTAAATGTACACGTCTTGTAGAAAAATTATATAGTAAACACTTTACCAGTGTAGTGTAAGAATATTCTTAAGTAACTTAAACTATTTTTAATATATGAGACTCTGGTTAAAAATATTTGTATGTTTACTGCAAGTGCATGTCAATTTTACTTTTAGAGTTCTGAGTGTCCTTTTTTCAAAATTGTCATGTTACACCAACACTAGTGGGACGGTGCTTTCAGTCAGAAAATACTTAAAAGCATTTCTAAACTGTCTGCTTATATTTTTAAATCATGTTCTCTAGAAACATTAGAAGACCTTCTTAGAGCTCAGCAGTTATGGTGAGTTATGTATTCTTAAAGAGTCAGTTACATGCTCTGACTGCCTGTGTTGCATAATATCATGTGGGCATGTTTTCTTTAATTTGATACAGTTAACTCATAATACTTACCTGAAATATTAAATACCCAATATGCTTGCAGATGCAAATTGTTTACACTACAGTTGGTGCCCTGGTTTAACATGTTTGGGAACAGCTTGAAGGTCACTCAGCACAGCAGAGTGGAAGGTGACCTTTAGTAACTTCTGACAATTAAGTTTCTTAACTTCTCTAGATCCTAAAGATGGAAGATATGTGCTTAAAGATACTGATCACATTCTTCACGCCACTGTTACATGGCCCTCAAAGTTCAACTATTCCACTGTTAGGAGTAAAGGTGTGGTGCAAATGGAAACAAAATGCAGGGCAGAATTTAACCATGAAATTTAAAGGAGACGTCCAATAATTTATTTTTTCCTGCTTCCTTGCTTAATTCTAATGGTTCTCTAATAACATGAGCAAGGCCATATGCACTCAACAACACCCTTGGGCACATCTGGGACCTTAAACACTGAACCACTGATCTGCCATGGGTTCCCAGCTGTGCCCATAGAGTCTGCAGAGAAGCTCATTCTGTTAATTCTTGCTACATCTCTGGTTTCAAAGGCATGTGTCTTCTGCATTGGAAATTTGCTAAATAGAGAGAGGCCACTGAGTCTTGGCCATGGGGAGGAATTGGTTTGGCCAAACAATTTTCTTAAAAAAATATATTCATTAGTACCATGCTAAAAGGTTCATAGGTAGATTTTTAGTTTGATCTGATGCATTTTTGTGACAATGTACAAGGTTGATTTAGGTATGGTTGTTTGTTGCTTTTTCTTTTTTAAAATTTGCTTATCTGGAAAAGAATGAAATTCTAAGGCCAACTGGAAACCAGTATCATGAGTGTCCTTTCCGACACCATCAAATACATTCTCTGAGAAAGCAAAGTAGGCAAATTGCATTAAGTAGCACATGACAGTACTTGCAACAACCTGAAAAATCCCTAAAGAAAATCTCTTTTTTCTACCTAATGCCATTAAAACTTCTGCAAAATTATACAGACCAGAGTGAAATGAAAATGTATGCAGATAGAAATTTGGGATTGCTTAATATAAAAAGGAAATTCTTGACATAATTGTTGCTGAACAACAAAATAAGAGTCATAACATAAGGTACCACATAAATGGAGATATACACCCTGCTACAGGACTCCCTGAACTTTTTACTGCTAAGTGACCTGACAGTTCAAGGGCTGGCAGATAACTTTACCTAGCTTTTTTATAATTCCTCATGGACATGTGATTACATGCACAAAGATGCTTACCTTGCTGTTCTGGTTCCCTCAAACTAACTTGTTTGCTGAACTGTTCTTGGAGAAAAATTGAAGTACTTGCTTAGGATACCTTTGTGAGGGGATGAGACTCAATCTGTGCTTTCTCCCCCGACTCTTACTGCAATATAGTTACTGTGGTTTTAAAAAAATATGTTAGCTAAAATGCTGCTGGGTGATAAATTTTGTGAATCTTCTCCATACATCCATGGAAGCTCTTGTCTAAATGTTCAGTACAAGTTTCATCCACATGGAGAGTTTTAATTCTATGTGGACGTAGAGACCATGTGTATTCCATTGGATATTCTGTTTGTATGTGACTTCTGTATATCAAGTGAATTTTGTTTGTTTAATTTTTTTGCTGAAAGGTTTTTTTTTTTTTTTTCCCGTTTTGCAATTACAATAAATATTCAAGAGACTATATTCGCGAATATCTCAGTTGTGGTCTTACATGATCTTACACCCCACCCCTCTCCCCTCGTTTATTTCCTTTTACTTACTAAAATTGGGAGAGAATTTTTGACTAAATTATGGACAAAGATACCGCATCTGCAATAATTCATTTCACTAATATCCTCTCAGTAGCACTGGTGACTGTAGTTCTGTACAAATTCCACAGGATTCACTGGAGACTTTGCTCTAACAGTCTGAAGGATAAAGGTTTTTAGACATTTCCCTAGCAAAAGTATCCTGCCTATATGGTGACCCTTTAAAATAGGGCAAAGCTTTTTCTTTTGATTTTTCACTGTCTAAACTGCTAAACAGTTTATGTTTGTTTTGCATGCGGTTATTAGTTAATCACGTAATCCTATGCACCATCTCAGTTGTGGTGGGTGGTTATTTCACACATATTATGATGTATCACTGTCCAGTTATTGCTTTTGCCAACACATACACACGCACACACGCACACATACACAGGTTTATGCTAGTTTGAACCCTGCTGTGACTCCTGAATTTACTTTCCCTCCACATAAATCCTAATCTTCAATCAATCTGTTGAACAGGTTGCACAATCCCATGTTCCCCAGCTCCAGGGAGCAGATGTCCATCTACAAACTCCTTTATCACATGTTCTTTCTCACTGCTCTGCTGGGTTCCAGCCAAGTTCCCCCTATTTTTTTCTAGTATATTTACATCTCATATGCAAAATATTTCCTGATAATTGCCTCATTTCCTTCCAACACTGAGTGCTTCCTAGTTTGCTGTTTGTGATCCTGTATCTCTAAACAGGTTTTTGCTGAAAGGTTTATCTGTGCAGCTCACTGCCCTCACTCATAGAGCTTATCTTTGTAGCATGGACTCTTGTCATCAAATCACTTCTGAGAATGAAACTCCTTCATTCCTCACAGATATTGGCAAATGTAGTGGTTTTTCCATCGACCTCCCTCATGCCATTTCTCTCTGAGATTGGCCCTAATGTACTTTCTCTGTGTACTACGGGGCGTGGAAGATAAAAAAATGAAGTGTAAGAGGGGAAGGAAAATGGGAAAAGCAAATGATTTCTGATGAATACCTTGGAATGAGAGAATTTTGGAGTTGTTGTTATTTTGAACATGCTGAAGCTTATGAAGAGCTAGACGTGGGAAAATCACAGATGGGTAGATGAGCGCAGTGATCTACTAGGATAAGGCCTGTCTCAGCAGCAGGTGTTGCTTGCTCAAGGAAATACATTTTTGTCCTTTTTCTAGTCAGAAGGCTGGAGACAAAAAGTTTTAAGCCACCAAAAAA
>VZRN01006754.1:1390236-1419685 GCA_013397935.1 Dasyornis broadbenti | reverse complement strand
TCAACTCTCCTCTCCTCAACTCTCCTCAACTCTCCTCGAGTCTCCTCGAGTCTCCTCGAGTCTCCTCTCCTCGAGTCTCCTCGACTCTCCTCAAGTCTCCTCTCCTCTCCTCGAGTCTCCTCTCCTCAAGTCTCCTTGAGTCTCCTCGAGTCTCCTCTCCTTTCCTCCTTCCTCTTTTCTATTTTTTTTTTTTTCAATGAGGTCACATAACCAGAAGAACAATTCATTGTACCAGGAGAGGTGTGGATAAATGTTGCACTCAAACAATATGCCACAGCATATGTACATGATAATGATGACAGAGAAGCCACAGGGAAAAGGAGCTGGGGCTGTAAGGTTTTGGTGACCACAGATACCATCCAAAGCTACTTCCAAGTATGAGCAATGGAAAATATGATTTTGTGGGCAGCCACATTTCTGGCTGTCTGTTTGCCTTCAACCACCCTTCATGATCCAGCCATGAGGTTTCTGAGCACTGCATTTGCTCAAAAGAGCTGCTTCAGTGCAACAGTAGGGAATCACACAGCTCAGCTAATGGTCTCCTCTGATTGTGCTAAAAGAAGGTATGGGGAAAGGGAAAAGGGAGTATGTAAGACTTGCACAAAATCTTGGTGTAAAGGCAATACTCTCCAAGAATAGGAGTAAATTTAGTAAATCAGGAATGACCTAGTCCATTTGTGCATTTTAGAGGTCTAAGGGGTTTTGACAAGTCAGAGCCCTGATACGAGCCCTTCATAAAGCTTGGTGTGGGTCTTACACCCTGGCCTATGCATACCTAGGTACAGAGATCCCATGGGGTGTTCAATAGAACTTGCTGCTGCAGCCTCACTCTGCTGTGATCCAGTCCAGTAATCCACTGCCATGATCTGTGGCCAGTCCTCAAATAAGCTGTGTTATATCAGCTTAACATTGAACTGCCTGGTAATGACAGGCTTATCTAAAAAGCTTGCTTTTCTTCCTTCTTTTTCCTTTTCTTCGCATTGAAATGAAAATCAAATGCCAGAAATATCTTTTAACTCACCATCTTTTCTGATCTCACAGCAAGGACCTTCTTTTGTGTTATCCAACATCCCATACAGACACTGTAGCTTAAAATCTCTCCCAGCTGCCTTCCAGTCCTTCCCCCAGCCCCTTGGGAAGGAGCTCCGGGTGCCTCTCTCTGTGCAGCTCATGATTGCATTAGATAGCCCTCTAATGTGTGTGTGCTGCAACTGTACCACATTGTGCAGTGCAGCTGCTCCCCACGGCCTGGCAGGGACCTGTCCTGTCACCTGTCACCTGCCACACAGCAGAGCATTTGGCCTTGGGAGCAGTCTTTTGTCAATTCCGCTTTCGTGGAAAGCAGTTTTGGTTTTTAACCCATTCACTCAACCCCAGGCTGTTGTTTGGCCTGGTCATTAGATTGAGCTACTCCATCTTGTAAAATCCACTTTTACCATTACCTTTATCTCTGTCGTTGAATGTCAGGTCTGAGAACTAAGCCAGGCTGCATTTTCTGGCTGTGACATTGCCCCATTTGTTCACTGCAACACACAGGGCAATCAGGCATACACAGAGTCTCTTGGTACAGGAGGCAGTGATCCCTAAGAGCTGCTCTCCTAATCAGGGCAAGAGATAAAGTGAGGGCTCAGTGCGCTTGCAATGCACACTGCTGGACCAGTGACACTGTACAGTTACTTTGTCTTCCTGACTCCTTGTCGACAGTGACTGAACATGAGCCAGGGTGTGCCCAGGTGGCCAAGAACGCCAATGGCATCCTGGCCTGGATCCACAATGGTGTGGCCAGCAGGACCAGGGCAGGGATTGTCCTCCTGTACTGGACATTGGTGAGGCCACATCTCGAGTGCTGTGTCCAGTTCTGGGCGCCTCAGTGCAAGAAAGACATTGAGGGGCTGGAGCGAGTCCAGAGAAGGGCAATGGAGCTGGGGAAGGGTCTGGAGCACAAGTCCTGTGAAGAGCAGCTGAGGGAGCTGGGGGTGTTTAGCCTGGGGAAAAGGAGGTGACTTTACTGCTGTCTATCAGTACATGAAAGGAGGTTTTAGCAAGGTGGGAGTCAGTCTCTTCTCACAAGTAACATGCAACAAGACAAGAGGAAATGGCCTCAAGTTGTGCTGGGGAGGTTTAGATTGACTTTTAGGAAGGATGGTTAGGCATTAGAAAAGACTATTCAGGGAAGTGGTGGAAGCACTAACCCCCCTGGAAATCTGCAAAAGATGTGTAGATGTCACACTTGAGGACATGGTTTAGTGGTGGACTTGGCAGTGCTGGGTTAATGACTGGACTTGATCTTAGGAGCCTTTTCCAGCCTAAGTGATTATAGGATTCTGTGATTCCTGTGCCTTACCCCACAGCCGTGTGCTGGAGGACAGGCTGCACAGTATCACTATATCCTAGGGACAGCGCATCTCTAGACACAAAAGTGACCGTACGTGATACACGGCATTTCCCCGAACCCTGCCCCGGCGGTTCCCGTTCCGAGCCCACAGGTCGGGATAACTCCCGCCTGGAGCTGCCGGGGGTGCGCGGGCGGCAGCAGAGGGAGCGCCGGAGCCGCGCAGCGCATCCAGCTCCCCCCGCGCCTCGCCGCACGCAGCTGCTGCCGCGGTGCCCCTTTGATACTTTGCAAGCGATTTCGGAGGTCGTCCCCTGCAGCTTGCCTTTACACGTGTGCCCAGCTTTGCCCGTTTTCCTGTTCAGAACGAACGGGAACGGGGCTGTTTTAGCCACGCCAGAAATGAGTGGCCTCGCTCGGCCACGATGTGGCGACAAGGCTTTTTTCTTAGCTCGTTGCCATCTGATGGATGCCTGGCAGAAACCTTTATCTCCTACTTTTACATTCGCGGATCCAAGCGTGGGAAAAATTTCTGCTCCACTCCAGTCCTCTCCTTCTTTTCCCCCACACGTACCCCATCCCGCAGCATGCATTTTGGTGGCAGCTGCTAACGCTTTTCAACTCTGCATTTAATTAAAGACTTCTCAATATTGTCGTTCTTGTAATTTCCCAAACCATGAGTCTGACTCCAGGAAAGCTGTGAAATAGGCGCCTAAAAGCTATATAACATATTGGCTTCATCCCTTCTATTGTCTGGTACGTAGGGTTTCTTGTCTGTACTCCAAGTGCGTCTGAGATGTGTGTTTAGCGTGTTAAAAGTTGCTGCTTAGGTGAAGGACAGAAAGAGCAAGAAGGAAAAACACTTCATGGTGTCATCTCTCAAGGAAAAGGAGAAAAAAGCCTCTAAAGTAAAATGACCAAAGATGGTCTCCTCCTATCCCTTGTGGGCACCCTGGTCTGCAACTTCCCATTTCAGCTCAGCACCACAGTGCTCCATCTGCTTATGACACCTCCCACATTGCCAGCCTTTCTACAAGCACCAACGGCTAGAAACACCCTGGAGAACTAGAGCCAAGAGACTCTTTAATCATTTCCTACCAGCTCTAAGGCAAGAAATTACAGTTCCATAGCCAGAAACAATCCAGCATTGACAAGCTTGGAGGCTTACTCAAAATTCTGCAATTTTTTCAGGCACAAGGTTAATTGCGCATTTGCCAACACTTTCAGATGGCTTGACAGGGCCCCTGAAAACAGGGTTTCCTGTTCAGGTCCTGCAATTCAGCCACAAGCAGGAGGTGTTGCTGCACAGGACACACAGCCTGTGGTGGCCTGGGCAGGGGGCTAGCAGATAGACAGAGCTTCCCACCCACGGCAGCTACAGAGAGGGGGAAACACACAGCTTTAATGTGAGCCCCATGATGCACATTGTCATAGTTGTGAGAGCAGAGGTTTCATGTCTCTCCCTGATTTTTTGCCACCACCTTCTGATCCCAGAATAGGAGTAGGGCAGAGCTGATTCCAGTGGTGAAATAGGAAATCTCTTTTGCCCCTTCCTTGCAACCTAATGCATCTCATTTTCCAGTGGAAAAAATATCCTGTCACAGCATGGGAAGAAGATTCACCAAGATAGCAAAGCAAGGAAATTCTACTTAGCACACTATGAACTACCTTTGCTTTGTCATATGGCAGGCATGTAGTACATGGGGCTACAGTCTATTAAAATGATGTATTCTACTGCTAGTTCACATGATGTTATTGAAGTTCGTACTTCCTAGAGTTTCTCTGAAAACTCTAGCTCTAACACTAGGTCCTCAGAATTCTCAAAAAAATGTTGACATTTTCCAAAATGTTTTCCAATTGTTACGCAGGTAAATTCCCAAACCTCAATTTTAAAGGCTACCACACAGACCCATTCATGAAAGAGCAGGAACACCAAATGTATCTTATTAACTCATTGCCCAGGAGAAGTGGGCCTGCTCCTGACTTGTGCTCCTCCCCCTGGGCAGTACAGTGCATGGAGATTTGGAGAGATTAGGGACAGGCTGGCCCTACTCTTCATCGAGCACAGACTGTGGACATCTCAGGTCTCGTCATTCTTCCATCAACCCCAGATATGGGGGCCACTAGGTTTGGAGGCCCTGGGCAGGCATTTATATTAAATAGAGGTTTATAGCTTTGAGAGCAAGCAGAATAGGCTGCAAATTCTCAGTTGACCACCTTCTAAAATGTCAGGGGCTCCTGCCCCATCCTGGTATGGGAGTAGTGACTGCTTCTCTGCTCTCATCCTCCACACCTAAAATACCACAATCTACTGATCTGCCCCCATCCAACCAGAAGGCAGGGTGAGATGATGCTCAGTTCAGACAGATGCACAATTGTCCCACCCTCACTAGGGTGCCATGCAGGTTTCGCAGCCCCAGCATCATGCTGTAAGCAGGAAAGGTGGCTGAGAACACAAAGACTCTCTTCACGTGGTGCTTGGTGCTGTGCCCTCTTAACCTTTCTTGCATAAAATGCAAAAATATTTTTTAACAGAGCCACATGCAAGGCATGACTCCTAGTGCTGCCGGCCAGAGTCATAGGCTCTGGAAAGGATGCCAACCTGATTTCTGAGGGTTTTAGGGGAGGAACATGTGCTCTTACCCTTTGCAACTTAATGGACAAGAAGGATGGCCGAGGGAAAGGGCACTGCCAATAATGCTACCCAAAAATTTTCCTCCTTTCCTCGGGGAAGGAGGGCAGGATTTATGTTCTATGTAAAATCTGCTAAAGCTATGCATTTATACCTCCCAGTCTTCCCCATCACTTCTCATTTAAAGAAGCAACTCTTTCTATAATCATTTTTTGCCCCAAGGGAGGCATCCTGGCCCAGCCTACAGTCCTCAGACAGCTCTGCTGTGCACTGTCTGTGTTCTCAGATCACAGTATTCTGCCTTAATATGCCTGCAGAAAGCAATTAGGAGAAATAGTTCAGCTCTAATTTATATAGCCATGGCAGTGATCATTGCTCACAAGAGCATGAAGCATTAAAAACAGGAAAATAAAAACCCAGAAATGGAGACAGAGCAACTCACTTGAGGCACAAGTTCACTCTGCAGTGACTTTTCATGTGGAGGGCTGCTGTGACCTGCCAAGGGACTCATCACGCCCACATTCTCTCTATGCCCCTGCTTTGTCTTGGCCCTCAGTTGCTTGCTGTACTGGCCAAGGCTTTGTCTCTCAATGGTGTCTCTGGGAGAACCGTGTTGTAAAAATCATGCTTTCCTAGCAGGCCAAGAGCAGCCTGTGAGAACTCATCCCTGCTCCCCACCCTCGTTCTTGGATCTCCTGTAGTTTCTATCCTCTCTTGATTTCTCAATTTAAACTAAGACTGATGAGGGAGGTCCCACAGCAGAGCAGAGAAGGCCCTGGGTGTCAGACAGGGACAGGTGCTTGCAAGTGTAAGAGGTTGCAAACGTCTTGCAAACCTTACTGAGATACCTGGCAGAGAATAAAGCCATTTATGAAGTGGTTAGGTGGAGGAAATGGCATATAAGAATTAGGAAGTATCAGGTATGGAACAGATTTTGAAAGTTTGCAGATACTGAGTGAAAAGTGAAAACAGTAAGCTGAAACAGAGAACAGGGATGCAACTTGAGACCATGAAATCATCTTATCTTTCCTAGCAGGTACCTCTGCAGCTGCTTCTTTTTGAACAAGAGAAGATGCTGATGCAGAGCTTTGCAGGACAGGGAGGGCAGGATGACGAGAGTTCAACACTGTGTGACCTGCAGTCATTCACATCCATGTTCTGTACCTGTATCTGATGAGGGACCTTGGGAGCTGCTGATTTGTGGCTGACTGTATTCGCTAAAACAGACCAGCCCCAGGGACAGCACCAGTGCCCTCACGGTTGCTTCCCTGCTGCCTGCACTAATGCTGGGTGAAGACTACCTTGGTCCAGATCTGGAAATGTAGAGACCAAGGAAAGACTGCACAGAATTCTGCAACATTCTCCAAAGACACCGAGAAGCTGGAGAGCCATAAAAATCTGCTGGAGTTGGTAACCACATTTGCAATGGGTGCATAATCTTCTTTTGCAGGAATGGTGTTGTTGATGGCCAGACAGCATTCGTACAATTATAGAAAGCCTTCAGTCAGTGGTTCCTCCCAGCAAAATCCCGGATGGAGACGAGGAGCCTTACAGCACGAGAGACGTTTCTTGTAATTTTAGTGGAAAATCCCTTCCCTGGACTCATGGGTTTTACTGTTAGCTCTCCTAAATTCTCTTAACACTAAATCATACACTGACATATGGAGGAAGAATGAAATGTCTTGGCCTTTTGCCATGGTTTGGTGGCCAAACACCAGGCACCCATGACAGGCGCTTACTTGCTCTCTCCTACAGCTACAGCTGGGCAGAGGAGAGAAAAGAAGGTTTGCAAAGTGGTCAGGAGATGACATAAGGACCGGGAGAAAACATTCCAAGGGCAAAACAGACTCAACTTAGAATTAAAAAGTGAATTTATTACTAACAGAGTCAGAGGAGGATAATGAGAAGTAAAATAAGCCCTAAAAGACACTGTTCTTCCCCCCAACCTCTCCCTCCTTCCCACTGACAGCACAGGGAACAGGGTGTGGGGGTTTTGTTCAGTTTATCACTGAGATCTTCCACTCCTCAGGGAGAGGAGTCCTTCCCGTGCTGTGCCATGGGGTCCCTCCCACAGGAGACAGTTCTCCATGAACTTCNGAGCAGCAACACACACACACAGATGCTGCTGCAATGTGAGTTCCTCCCACGGGCAGACAGTCCTCCCAAAACTGCCGCAGCGTGGGTCACTCATCCATGGGGTGCAGTCCTTCAAGGACAGGCTACTCCAGCTTGGAAGCAGGGGCCCATCTCTCCACCAGGTCTCCCACTGGAGCACTGCCTCCCCCAGGCATCCATCCAGTCCAGCGTGAGCATCTCCCTACAGGCTGTGAGTGGATCTCAGCATCCCCCATGGGCCCCATGGGCTGCAGGGGCACAGCTGCTTCACCATGGTCATCACCACGGCCAGCAAAGGATTCTTGGCTCTGGCACCTGGACCACCCCTCCCCCTCCTTCTCCACTGACCTTGGTGTCTCCATGTTGTTTCCCTCACATGTTCTCACTTCCTCCTCTTCTCTAGTTAGGAAAAACTGCATGCTCACTTTGTTTTGATTTCTTCTTAAATATGTCATCACAGATGCGTAACCAACATCTCTAATTGGCCCTGCCTTGGTCAGGGGCATGTCCATCATCTTCAGAGCCATCAGAGGTTGGCTCTGCTGGACATGGTGGAAGCTTCCAGCAGCTTCTCACGGGAGCCATCTTTGTGGCCCCCCACTACCAAAAACCAGGCCAAGCAAAACCAACACACTTTTCCATGGGTATCATAGAATTGCAAAATTATGGAATGGTTTGAGTTGGAAGGAACATTACAGATCTATTTTCCACTCTCCCTCTCATGGGAAGGGTACTTAAAACTCCCCTTCCACTGGACCAGGATGCTTAAAACGCCATCCAACCTGGCCATTAAACTTTCAATGGATAGAAGAGATAATGATGATTCCTGTGCTGGATCCTTCTAGTTCTTGATGCACAAGCAGATTTGGCCCACACACACCACATCACTTGCAGCAGACAGAAATTCAAGTGATATTCGTCTAATGAAAACAAGACTTTACAAATAAAAATAATTTGAAGTATCTGCTTGCAACCTAAAAAACATTCTACAATCTCTTTAATTCTTCATTACCTAGGTTGAAGTCTTTTTTTTTTATTTTGTATTTTAGGCTTCTGGAGATTAAAGTTTTACCTGTACAATAGCCACTTAGTGGTCACCAAAAAATGCCATTGTTTACAGGTTTAAAACAGGAGGAACTCTACAGCGAAAATGGCTGGTTTCCACTGCCAAGTTACTATGATGACTATTCCACAGGAGCAAGTTCACAATGTGTCACATTTTCACCTTTCAGCAATGCAGAAGAGTCTTCCAGAAGAGTCAGCTTTTGTTATGCTATCCTCATCTGGCTAATCAAACACTTTTCATAGGGCCACTGTGGAAACAGAAGTCGCTAGAAAAAGCAATTTGTAATATAATCTAATAATATAATTTAATGTAATTTAATGAATGTTTGTTGAATGCCAAGCACTTCCCAAATTTTTACATTGCTATGATTTTTTTTTTCAATTATTTTTTGGGTTTTTAAAATAGTTTTGGATAAGCAGAGCGAATCTGCTTTCTATTAAAGCAGAAATTAAAGTCTACTGTTACAATGTGCTAACAAAGGTTACCTCGCTCCTGAAAAAAGGTCAGATTTTACACAAAAAAGAAGAGAAAAGAGAGCAGCAGCATGTATAAATAGAGATGTTCAACAAGTAACAACAATTAATACAGCACAGCACACACAAGAGTGCATGGTAAATGTGTGAAGTCTGATTCACATTTTAACCAATGTTAAACATTAATTTCGCAATAAAACTTCAAAATTACCTACTACAATATTGCCAGTCCACAGTGTTTTATTTTCAGACAAAAACGCATTCTAGTGCTGCTGCATGTAGAATGAAGTCCAGCTCACACAGGCCAGTAGGTGTGTTACTTGCTTTAGGACATGGCAGTAATGCAATGGCTAGCCACAAAATCCTTATTTATTCAAATGCTCTCTCTGCTATTTGTATGCACGGGCATCTGTGGGTGTGCCTCAGGTGCATATTTGTTCAAGATTTAGGAAAGCAGGTGTGTACTGTAGAGAGAAAAGAAGATCAGAGGCTGAGCTCTGAGGAAGCACTGCCAAAGTCTGTGCAGAACCAAAGAGGGACACAGAGAGAGAGAGACAATTGCAGGTGGGCCCGATGTAATCAGGCTCATTTTAGCTTGGTTTAGAGGGGAATGAAGACCTCAGTAATAGTAAGGAATGACTGCAAGAAGTAATTTGTGTACTTGATGCTCCTGTACCTATTCAGTCTTCAACTACTCTTGCCTTGACCAAGACATTGGTATCAGGTCCGCAGCTTTCCAGACAGGTGTCCATGTACGATAATTTCAGAAAAATCTGAAGCTATTAGTGGCCTCATATTATGTCTCTGGTCAACCAGAAGCAACTGTATTGGTATTAATTTTCAAAGGCCTGTTTGCTCTGTTGGCTCTCCTCCATCACAGAGCATAGGATCAGGTACCTACACTATACACTTCTTTCCCCAAGACCATTCACACCAAAGCGTTACCTGCATATGCTTAGCTGTGCCCCTTTTGCACTCCAACAAGGCTTTCTAGGAACCCACACTGTCACTGTGCTGTTTCTTACTTTAAGGTGCTCAGAGATCCGTGTCTTTCTCACACAGAAATGCTCTGTCAGATTAAGGGAGGGTGTTGGCCATGCTCATATAGTCTTTGTACAAATAAACCCTGCTCTAATGCACTGCTAAGCAGCACTGTGACAGCTGCACTGACTGATTCCTCACTCAGCACGGAAACCTGAGCAATGTCTAATGTAGAGACATGAGATGGGACTTCCTAGTCCTCAGTAGCATCCTTGTGTCCTTGCTCAGACACCCAGGGGCTTTTCTGTTTTACCAGCTCAGACAGAGCTCTCGTATATAAGCGAATTTCACTTTTGAAGATGATGGTTAGTAAAAGAATGAATCATAATGCAGCTGGGAAGCCTGTCAGTCCAGCTCTGACAAAAATTGCCCTCTAGAGAAAGAAGTCTCTATAGAAGAGGCAGTTTCTCCAAAAGAAAGATAAAGCAGTTTGGAATAAGAGCTTAAAAGAAAAGTACCCAGCTAGTTGAATATAATACTGGAAGATTTTCTTTTTTTAGTCAAACTGCTCTGAATAACTATATGTAAGTAAATGTGGGGCAAGCTGAGGATTTTGGCTCTTCTTAGATTAATGACACCAACTGCAAAGAATTCCACTTTCAGTGTCTACAGTGCTTCCATCACCAGGGCTGACAGTTACTTCCTTACCAGATCATGTCACTGGCTTTCACCAGTGGATTCACATGTTGACTGGTTTGTATGTGACATGCTAACTAGAGACCTTCTTTAAAACAGACATTTATGAGTCACTTGCTATTCAGCTATGCTATCAAAAACACATTTTGAACACATAAGGGCATGAAAGAAACACTCTTAAAACACTGAATAATTTTCTCTGACACTATCATTCTCAGGAATGAAAACACAGCAAGCTCCTGGAGCAGTGCAGCCCGGTTTTATCACAGTGAGCACATCTGAACACAGGTCAGGGCTATTTTATATTCCTCAGCATGACAACTTTGACCAGCACTTCTGGAAGCGCAAATCACATCTCAAGACAGTGTACCCAGCTTCCCATTGCTGACTGCTGGGCTGGAAAACCTCACATGTTTTCCTACTGCAGGAGCTGCTAAAAGCTGGAGATAGCAAGAGAGGAAAAAAAGAGAAGAAAAAAAACTCTTATGATCACAAACGTGCATATTTTTGGCTTTCAGCTTATTTTCACATTAGATCACACATTTTCAGTACTTAAAGAAAATAATTTCTTTCATAAATGAATTTACTGCTGTCAGCTTTCTGAAAGCAAGCTTAAATCAGTTATCCATGGCAGGCATTTAAAACTCTCCATGTTTCTAAGCCTGCATAGCTCCAGGTAGAAGAAAAAACATCCTTTAGGCATGTAACGGCACGTGCCCCATGATGTCTACATAGCAAGATTTTTAGTTCCAATTGACTGAATTATGTTATGACCAGGTGACACTGCCATTCCTTAATGCAACGTGTGATGCTGGTTGCATTGGAGGTGATTCAGTAGAGGCAATGAGCTAAAATTATAGCACGCACTCTCTGGTTCCTGTTGTTCTCATTAGGAGCCTAAATTTCCAAAGTGTATTTATGATTCTAGTTATAGGAGAGCTAGATGCAATTCACACCTGCGTAGGAGGTACAGGAAAAACAGTGCTCGGCTTACGTCTCACTTTTAAGCAGTGTTTTGAACAGCTTACTAGTTTGTACTGATTCTTGGAAGGAATCACACCATTTTTGAAGAAAGACAAGCCACTGCACACGTGGTGGTTTACAGCAGTACTGCCAGGTCACAGCACAGATTCAGACCTAACCATGGCCTCCTCCTGAATGTGGCAAACATGTCAGCTTCATCTCTCTGTTCTGTTCCAAACATCCTAAATTGCTGGGGGGAGCACAGGATCACGGCCGAGCTAGAGACCTCAAGCTTTTTCTGGGTATCCAGAAAAAGAGACACATCAAGCCAAAATATCTGCTTGCTTATGCTTGTTTATAGCATCAAGTGATGAAGGAAGCAGGAACTTAAGGCTATGTGTTAGCCTCATCCCTCTGCATATTCTCCATCCACCCAAAACTTTCGAGTGCTGTAAGAGTAAGTTGTAAAATACATCCTCTGGCACAAATTTTGCACTCACATCAGGGTACCTTCTGTATGGCTGAGTTAAAAGCCTGGGTCAAGATGCAATACTGCTACGGGAAGTGAAGTCTGACGCTGTTCTGGAAAAGGTTTTGCAAAGTAGCTCAATGGATGTCAATCAGGAGGGACTTTGGGAATAAGCTTTTCCCCACAGCACAAGGAAGCTGGTCTGTCCAGCACCAAGTGGCCTGGACATGAACAATACAAGGCAAAACTCTGCCATGGTCAGGCTGATGACCCTGTGCTGTAGAAAAATGAGGAAAGGGGCTGCTGTAATTTTGCCTGGGAAGGCTGGTATGGCTCCCACTGCTTTAATGGGCATCGCGCACACTCACCTTAGAGCTGTACATGACCTGGTGCAGGCAAACGACGTTACCCATGTTTGCCTTGCCCTGCCACTGCTGCTTCTGTACAGATTTTCATAACCATCAGATGTCACAATGAGAAAGCAGAAAACAACACTACCTTGTTTTTCCTACCTATACAAAAATATGAGGTCATTAGCTTTGTTTCAATTCCCACTTTTTTGGCAGGCTACGTAAACCTGTTCAGTAGTCAGAGATGAGAAAAGAGGATGGGAGGTATCAGTCATTTCTTCAAATGGCTTGGCATTAACATGTCACCAACGTATCAGGGGATTCATCAAAGTCTGGAATAGCAGGTGACTCACAGGCTGTGTCTGTGCTTTTGTGCATCCCTGGTTCAGGTAGCGTATTTGCTCATTGGATTTTATGTGTCATGCAAGTGAGATGGGGGATTTGTCAAGGCTGAATCCACCTGGGTTTGGCTGTCAGAGCAGAGAGTCTCCATATGGTGCAGCTCCCAGAAATGGTGGAGGCCTAAGGCATGTGTCCTACTTGCAGTTCTGAATGGCTGCCCCCAGGACACGGAAGGGCACAGTGTTTATCATCCCAGGAGGAACACCCGTGCTGACACAGCTGTGGCTCACTGCACACATACACCCTCAAAGAGCTTGTCCAAAGGGTCATGCTGCACAATTCCCATCCTAAAATATGGACTCTGATCTAGGTCAGCAAACTTGCTCATTACAGTGATAGCTGGCAGAGACTGTGGGAAAAACTGCCCTGCAGTCACTGCTTTTCCACATACCTGTAGAAAAATGGAACATCTTTTCTCTCCACCACACTCCATCTTTTCTGCTTTTTTATCCAGTGCGGCAGACGGAATCCTTTCAGAGACAGATGGAATTCCCCAAGGAGTGCCTTGTTCTGTATCAGGTGTGAGTGAGTTATGAGTGTCCTGGGGACTTGGTGGAGTGATCTCTGCCTGCTCAGCAGCTGCCTGATCATTTCAGCAGCAGAGAACAGCATGCTGTTTTCAATACTGTCTCTAATTAAATACTGGGAAGATGACCAGGACTAGGACTAACGCACCCAGACACAATATGGCTACTACCATATGTTTCCCCATGTTCCAGGTAATACCTAGGCTGCAGAGGAAATTCCTTTGGTTTGGAGATCCCTCTCTGGGATAGAGGAAGCCCTGGGCTTTCCCCAGGAGCCAGAGGAAGACAGCTTACACACCAGTGCCCTTCATTTTTTTTTACTTTTCTATTGCTTTTTAGGACCACCCCCATTGGAACACAGACAGAGGCTCTTGTCAGAGTCTGATGCCCTGTGTCCAGGCCAGCCACTGCCCTCAGATGCTGTCCTCTGCTTGAAATATCCCTGTGAAGAGCTCTCTGAAGTTATTCAGTGGCCCCATCTACATTTTCTCTTGGTGCCACATGAAATTACTTGCTCAGACCCAGCCAACGGATCCCTTTGCCAGGCTAGAGGGTGAGCATGCATTGACTGCCTGCAGACACCACCTTCTCCCTAGAAGGAGACCAAACTACCCACTTTAGTCATCTCTTGCCGACCTAGTTCTGGGGTGGCCTGGGCACACACTACCACCTAGACAGCCCACAGTAAGGCATTTTGTGGGCATCAACACTTCTGGTTTTTCCCACTCAGGGGCCACACAGTTTGTGGCTGTCTCTCCACATGCAGTGGGAGAAGAGGTAGAATCAAACAGTTCTTCATAGCATGATCCAAATCATACAATCTTAGATTTAAGAGGTATCCTTACAGTTAGTGGTAAACTTCTGCCCTGTCTCTTCCAGATAGATGCAAATAGCTTCATTGCAGGCAGAAGATATTCTGTCCCCAGATGCAGCTCAAAATATGAGCTTGAGGCCAGGTTTCATCCCTTTCCAATTGGATCACTAGGCACTGAGAACCAGCCTTTCAAATTTTTCACACTGCTGGGCTTCCTTGTTCCATCCCACAATTCTACCTGGGCACTTGAGATTGTTTAACTTTTCTCCTGTGCTGAGATCTGCCAAGATCAGTTTTTTATCTTCTTTTTATTGTTTTTGTCACAATTCTCCAAGCAGAAGAGAAGTGTGCTGGGTGCTTCAGTGCAAGATGTCTTTCTTGTTCTGTTGGATAACAGACTGCTGTTCATGGAACAGCAGAGAGCTTGTGTGCAAGCACAGTGACCCTTCCCACTTCATCCTGCACAAAGTGGGGACAGTGCCAGTGTGAACACAGCTACACCTCTCTGGGAGCGGGGGAGTATGTGATGACAGCATGCCATTTACATTGGGCTGGCTGCTACACTCTCTGATGAGCGTCATCTCCACTGTTTGGGAAGATGCCTTTCCGGTGGACAGACACGGGAAGGGAACAGGCACCAAACATTTGTTGCTTCAGTGCACATTTCCATGTCTTTGCACAACTCCACCTTCAGTGTCAGTGTCATCAGTGATACTGGGCTTTGCGCGGCAATGGTTGAGTCACGGGCAATGCTCCCTGTGGGTGACCTTGCTCTGGAAGAAGGACCTTCCCTGGGGATACAGGGGGCAGGTCACAGATCCCACATGCTCTATGTGTCCTTCATTCAAAGTCATCAGAAGGAATCAAGCACTTCCTGCTATCTGGAGTGAGACAGCTTATGCTTTGATGACAGAATGGGGCCAAAATTCTTTTGCATATACGCTGAAAGGGTTTATTTGTAATGCAATATCAAAGATACACTTCATGGTTGAAAATACCTGTTGTTGAATGAGATTTACCAGGAAGGAACATCTAAGGAGGCTGTTTCCAGGAAACTCACACACACAAGAAGAACGTTTGTCTGTTATGTACCTCTTTATCAGTGTCACTTCATGGATTTCGACCAGTATCCATTCCAAACAACATAATATAGTAGAGGTGAGTTGTCCCATCGTAGCAACAGTAAAGAGTGCATAACAACAACCCTCACACTACTTAACCAAGGAAGCTGAAAGTATGAGAGTATTAAGATGATGACATGCAAAGTACAAAGAAAGAAATCTTGTTGGACCAGGGAAAAACAACAGTGATTGAATGCTCTAGCCTAAAAGAAAAAGACCCAGGCATTCACCAAAAGTGTGAGAATGAGAAGAATTACTGAGAGAAAAGATGTGATAAGTGATAATGAAATGTGGTGAATATGATGAACTTCACTTAAAATACTGTTGACGAGTGGCTGTGAAAAAAAGTGCATTTGGAGGGAGGTCAGACTGAGGCTGTAGCCCCTCCTTTGACTCTGCAACCTCTTCCAGCTCCTCCCCTCCTGGAGGCTGAGCATCACATTGGGGAATGGGTTTTGTGTCAGCCTAGCTGCTGGAAGAGGAGGAGATTTTTAATCCCTTTTTGAGTGCCTCACTAGAAAAGGAGGTGACAGGTTTGGGAATGGGAGTGTGTAACCTGGGAAGATGAATATGCTGCTAACACAGCCCTCTGCCCACTGTTCATGGCATAGGATTGGCAGGACAAAAAACAGCACTCGGTTATTAACAGTGCCCCAGCTAATGTGCATTATTTGGGTCAAAGTGGGTTGGGGTAATTATGGATTTGGGCAGCAATTCTGGCAGTAAGCACCTGGAGAGGGGTAGGACAGGGGTGCCAGTCTCTTTACCACAGTTGCTGTTGCAAGTTCCAGGCTTGCATGGGATCCCCTGATATCCAAGAAACTTACTGACCACTGCAGATGCCCAAAAGATTTCATGTTTTGACTCATTTAATAGTTTTTAAGAGGGCCCTGTCAAATCTTACTGCCTACAAATCTGTCATGAACAAAAACCACAGATCAACAGTGACAGAGATCCACAATTTTGTTCTATTTTCATCAGAGAGGCAGCTCTGCTCTCTCTCTTCTTTAGATTGAGAGAAAAAAAAAAAAGAAAGAAAAGAAAAAGGGAAGAAAGAACATCAATAGAAAGAGAAGGCAGTATTTTACCACCCACTCTAGCCTGTACGGCCAGCCTCTGTGACTCCCTGGCCAGTTCAATTTTTCTGCAGGTAGGATGAACCCTGAGCCAACGGGGCTGTGAACTTTATTTGTCTGAGTGTCAGATTTAAAGCCTATTTTAATCATTGAAATGCCATTACCTGTTTGCTCCTTGAGACGTTCCTGACTACCCCAATGTGGAGTTTATGACACACTTTTAAAGTGCAGGCAGAGGCAACTCTGTTGCGTGATTTCCCCATGGCTCTGTTACTCTGAGCCATCTTAAGGAATGTCTGAGTTGTGTTCCTCATATGTAAAACAGGAACATCTTAGCTTGTACGTGCCTCGGTGTGTGCATGTGTTTGTTAATACTTGTGCTTAGCTACCACACTGAAATCCTGCTTCTAAGGCATTTGCACGTTGCTGGTTTTGTCCGGAGCAAGGGGGAGGGTGCCTCAGGACTGCGTTCATCCCCCAGCCCTCTGCCCTGCTACAGCAGCGCTGGAGCAGTGGGACCTGCCACAGCCGTGCTCAGCTCCCTGCTGCAGCCTCTGTGGCTGACAAAGGTGAGGTCAGTCAGAGCCTGCAGGTCTTGCATTGCAGCTGTCAATAAACATTAATATATTCCTTCCTCCTGCTGACGTTCTTGCAAGGGATGTCCATTCTTATAGGCAGTCTGACCAGAGTTTCACTCCTGCTAACTGCTGGAATTGCTCTAGGGCAGACCCACTAATTGGCCGTGGAAGGCTCCTGTTATCTGCAGAGCACAACTGCTCCACAAGAGAAGTGTATTCATCCATACATTCACACAGAATTTCCTCTTTTCAACAAATTTTTATATATACATACATACATACATATATATATATATCTGTGTGCATATGCATATATATACTTTTTCACACCAAGCATAGGTTAGAAACATAATAATCTTCCCTAAGGAACTATTTTCAAAAGCTCACTTAAGTCTTAGTGATTTCTGTACTGTAAAAGCTTTTTGGATAACCTTAACTTGCAGACATGCACAAGCAGCTCTGCTGAACTAAAGCTTGTTAATTAATGTCAAACAACCAACCACCATCAAAAAACAACCCACCACCTTAACATGGATAATTGCTCAAAGGAATCAGACATTAATTTCCCTCTGTATTGGAGGAAGTTGCTACTTTATCTTGGAGAGAAAAGATGAAAAAATAAGACATAGAGGAACTAAATGAGGATCCTAATCTGCCATGCCAGTGTTCATCACTGTTTTCAGTTGTTAGTTTATCACTGACTACTCCACAAGAGCCATCCTGTAGACATTCCAAGGCCTTTTGCCCTCCTTGTCCCAGGAGTGTGACAGCAGAAGGTTTCTCCGTCACCTTGTAAGTAAGCTGTGGCCCCTGTCTCTCAACACTTGCCGGACATCCAGATTTACCACTACCCCAAAGGTGTTCCCAGCATCCCTTCATCCACCATTTCCCTCTGTGCCCAGATACTCACTACAACATAATTCCTCAGCCAGGATTATGCCCACCCTGTATTCCCCCGCATCAGCCATCCCTGAGAGATGTCCAGGTGAGAGTTTGGGACCAGGCAAGCAGCAGAGCCAAGTACTTTTGCAAAGCAGGCCCAGGAGACTGCAGGGCACCAAGGCCTGGGCAGTCCTTGCTGCAACTTCCCTCATGAACAAACGCAGGTATTTTTAGCTGTTATTTGAGAGATTCTCAGAAGCCTCACACTTCCCTCTCCTCTAACAAGCATGATGGTGCTGCTGTATGAGCCACGTTGCAGATGTCAAGGTCGTGCGCTCTGTTGTGTGTTTGTTTTCTCTTCATGGAGAGCATTCATGTCACCTTCACCTTGTATGGTGGCGTCACTTTTTTTCACCTCCCACTGTTACCTGCAGGAAGAAGCACAGATTTTTGTTCACTCCTCTTACACACGGAGCAGTCCTTTCCAGAGCTGTGGTGTAAGAGCAGCTGTGCGGATCTGCAGACATGCCCTTTGGCTGTGACAGCAGATAATGTGGCCGAGCCCCACTCTGCCATATATTAATTATTAATGAAGCTGAACATAAGAGCAGTTCATCTGAAGTAGCACAAAGAAGAAAGGAATGATTCATACCCGCCCTTGCTAATGCTTTCAGATTTGCTGGATTTCCAGTGGCCCAAAATTAAATCCCCTTTCCCTCCCTTTTTCTTTCTAAATCAGGTACAAAGCTCTATCCTGCTAGAGGAAATTTCAATTTATCAGGGCAGAGTGGTCTCTATATGATACCATCAAGTCACATACAAAACAGTCCAATAGCAATACCAGGAAATGCAACACTGGGTTTTGGAAAAGTCTACTTCAAAAGGTTTTCTAATGTATTTTTCACAATAACATGCTGTTCTGTACTGAAATGAATGTGTAGAGATTACCGTGTGCCCAAAGCAGTGTTTCCCTTCCACTATTAGCATAAGAATCCCAGCACATCAGCCAGTGCCCAGCTGAGCTGCTCCTCTGCAGTGCCATGCCAGCAGAATGGCAGCAGGACATGCAGCCCAGGGTTTTGGCACAGCTGGCAGCACCCCTGCACCGAGGGTCCCTGCAGGGGCATCACCTGTCCCCAGAAAGCAGTGGGAATACACTGCCTGCTACTGGGTAGCTACTGAAAGGGGAAGGGGAGGCACTGGGATTTCATCTCCATTCTGCTGGAATCCTGTGCAGTGGAGGAAGGTTTGGGTATCACCATGAGGATACCTTTTGCTAAAAGGAGCCAAAGTCTAATGTCTGCTCCCCAGGAAAATAAACACCGTTAGTGATGCCAGGGAGGGCTATAACTACAAGGATAGCTGCAGGAATCTGCAGAAACGCATCAGAAAGTTGTTCAAATTTATCGAAAAAAAGCCCCTCCAAGCTTTTTAGGTTGGCTGTGGGTGAACAACAGTACAGGTATCCCAAAACAACACCCTAGCTGCCATGCCACGACCCCACACCTTATCCCTATAAAACAGTGAACTTGGCTGTGATTTTCACCACTCTCCAAGCACAAAGTGCTGAGGATTCTGTACCATATCAAACCCGTCAGAGAAACATCCTGCACCACTACCCACAGTTTCTCCCACCTGGCATCTTGTGCAAGACAATCTGCAGCA
Source organism: Dasyornis broadbenti (assembly GCA_013397935.1). NCBI lineage: Eukaryota > Metazoa > Chordata > Aves > Passeriformes > Dasyornithidae > Dasyornis > Dasyornis broadbenti. The sequence goes on along the minus strand of VZRN01006754.1, from coordinate 1,400,543 downwards.
GAGGAGCTCTTGGACTGATTCTGCAGCCATCCCACAAGGAAGCAGTTCTGGGGGCTCCCACTTGTCCTGGCGGTGGAGCAGTGGAACCGGCAAACCCAGCAGACCAGAGGGTCTGAGGCTTGATGCCACTTTACTCAGACACAAAGGCTGAATGAATCTGCAACAACATATTTTAAAATGGAGTCCCCACTAGTCTCTCTCTGGACAGCAGCAGGCCAGGGAGAAGCACTTGAAGGTATTAATATTTATGAAGGCAATGCTAGTGAGGAAAAAATGGACAATGCTATCAAATATTTCTAATAAAGCATGAACTCAAGAGTTACTTTACTTCCCTGAAGGGAAAAGAAACTAAACCATAACCAGTTCAATTAGAAGTCATGCTGCTGAAGGCTTTTTCAGCTTGGACAGTCTAAAGAATAAATTGAATACTAATGGTGTTCATTATTACTAATTACTGACTGTGGAGGAGGGCGCTAGGACACAGCCTGTGTCCTGTGCTCCTGCTGAGGATGCTGTCTGTGGATCACATCTGCCCTGATCTTGCTGGGCTGTTGAGTGTTACAGATAAGAGGCTCCAAACAGTGTAGCACCCCAAACCCATTTGGAGAATCAGAATTTAAAGGCATTTTAAATTCACAGAGTGCTCCAGCTACTGCTGGCTGGCCCCAAATGAGAGGGCAGTGATACTCCATGGCAACCCACAGGAGCCAGCAGGTTTCTCTCTGGGGTGGCTGCTCTTGACAGCACCTGTGAGACTTTTGGGGGTGCATTTCATCCTCAGGGCACTGGCAGTTTTCAATGAGTGCAGAGCAGCTGACACCAAGCCCATGTGCAGCACTGATCAATGAGCACTAAGCAGTGACTCTGGCTGCACCACTGCATGGGCAAGGAGCAGCAGTGCAGCCTGGAACACTGTTGTGAAACAGCCACAGTTCACAGTGAGGGGTTTAGGTTGTGACTTGTAGCTCCTCAGTCTTTCCCAGAGCAGCAGTGGCTGTGGTTGAGCCACTCCCTGAGTGAGCTTTTTTCTTGCTTTCCTCACATATCTCTGTCTGCCCTTAGCTCACCAGCCCCTCCACTGCTTCTCAGTGTGAAGGCCCAGGTGCCTGCTGCATAGGGGGACTTCAGAGGACACAGTTGGAGGTTATACATCTGCTCAGAAATGTCAAAACCCTGGGCCAGATTGCAATAATCTCTTTTTCAATTTTTTTCCTTTTTTTCCCCCGTAAATTTCCTTAAAACATTTCGTCCTTCTCTCTCCTCACTTGTGTGTTTCCCTGGGTTTCATATTCCCCTTCAAGGCAACCACAGGCATACCACTTTTGACAGGTTTCAATGAGATCTTGTTTTAACCCCAGCCATCAACCAAGTTCTACACAGCCCTCCCCCACAAGAGGGACTGGGAGAGAAACAGAAGTGTAAAAGCTGGAGAACTCATGGGCTGAGGTACAGACAGTTTAATGGGGAAAGCAAAAGCTGTGCACCCAAGCAAAGAGAAACAAGAAATGAATTCACTGCTTCCTACGGGCAGGCAGTGTTCAGCCATCTCCAGAAGAGCCTGGCCCTGTCATGTGTAATGGTGGCTTAAACACCATCACTCCAAACACCCCTCTTCTTCCTTCTTCTCCCGTGTTATACACTAGGCATGATCGCACACGGTCTGGAATATCCCTTTGGTCTGCTGGGGTCACCTGTCCTGGCTGTGTCTCCTCCCACACTCCCAGGCACCCCCAGCCCCTCACCAGCATGGCAGTGTAAGAAGCAGAAAAGGCCTTGGCTCTGTGTGAAGCCTGCTCAGAAACAGCAAAAAACATCTCTATTATCAACCCTATGTTCAGTATAAATCCAAAAAACAGCCCCACACCCGCCACTCTCAAGAAAACTAACTTTATATCAGACAAAATGAGAACAGATCTCATTAGCTAGTGGCACCTGAGGGTGTCTTATATGAATAACCTTCCACAAAACTGGAGATGTTACAGAGACACCCTTTACCTGAAAAACACAGTAGCAAAAACATAAAAGCCCAGGTGGCACCTGCTGTATCCCAAGCATGCTCCTTCTACGTGGAGACACTAACTTGTTTAATCGAATGGAAAAGTATCAGCTGGCAGCACGCACTGCCCACTCTGTCTCTCCTCACTCCTTGCCACTTCCTACAGCTGCCTGGTGCTGAGGGATGAGAGCACCTCAAGAGGGCATCTACTACTCATTCCATACTAGGGATGCACTGGGAACCATCATGCTTCTTCGATGGACAGGGAAATGATGCGTCCAGTGAAGCAGCTTTTTCCTCAGGGGTCAAGGAGGTGCTGCCAGTTGTAAGCAGTATTGTCCCTGTGCCCCCTGTTTCCATGGAGCACAGCCCCCTCAACAACACCAGCTGCCCACAAGGCTGTCCTGTAACTTTTCATCTTGTGAGCCAAATATTACGACAATTAATGGCATATATTTCTAATAGTGTTATGAAAATAAAAAGTCAGCTGGAGAAGAAAAAACCCACATGTGTACCTACCCAGGCAGGAATGGGCTCAGCCAGGAGCTTATGGCTTCAGAAGAAACACCAGAGCAGAAGACAACTGGTCTCATAAGCTGGGTGAGTCACAGAAAATGTGTGATTGCCTTGTGGCAACTGTTTTTCTCCCATTGGGAAGAAGTCCTTGAGAAGTGAGAGCTGGATTATGGTTTGAAAATTAGTGTAATAGAAAAAGCCCTTCCAAAGAGCCCTTCTCTCTCTATTTCCACCTACCCCCTCCCCATCATCTGTACAAAGGACCAACCCATTTTCAGACAAAGCTAAACCAAAATGAATTGTGCATTAAGGCAGGACCTGTGGCACCTAGCTCCCAGCACACAAAGCACACTGCTCACTAGAACGGTGGTATTTTCCCAGGTCCTCATCCCTAGCGAGGTGTCTGAAGGCACAAAGAGTGAATGAAATCAGCTGGTGCAAGTGTTCCTTCCCTCAGTCTGAGTTTGTTTCATGTCAGCTTCCCCTGTCATGACTGCTTCACTGGTGGATGGTTTTGCCAGCTAGACAAAAAGATGGACTGAGGGACTATCACTCTTCCGTCCCCACATGATCAAATCTTTTTTCAGCCTTCTCTTGGGTAAGTTAAATAGGTCATATTCCTTGAATACCACTAGACTGCAAGATTCCAGGTTGTTTGATTATTTTTTCATTGCACGTTTTTGTCCATTCAAAATGTATCTCCATGCATCCCTATCAAACTTTGAACACTATGCTTCCAAGAACATTCTTAATAATAGCAAGAGTGCTCAAATAGTCTCCCATTTACTGCTCATCAAGCATTTTTTTTAGCCCTTTTTTACAGGCACAACTTTGTAAGGGACATTTCTCTGCAGCTGCCATCAGCACAGCATCATTGCACACAGGCTGTTTGACTGATCCCTTGATAGTCTCTTACCTGATAAATATGTCCCACATTCTTTATTCACAGGTTATTATGGAGATACTACCCCCAGCTTACAGGATGGAATGAGAGAGAAAATGGAAAAGAAAACAAGACTGTTTCAAGAAGGGCTAGGGCTTCTTCTTTGTTTGCCGCAAGCTTTGTCTTTGTGGTACATTCAGTACATAAACACAATTTTATTACTCCACAGAGCACATCTCTTTCCATGCCACGGCAAGAAGCCTCAATCCAAGAACTGCTTTGTATAGGATACTGTAACAAATCTGGGTGCCAGAGGGTGCCCACAGCCAGCTGGATCCAAAAAGGCAGTTCTACATCAGCTGTTCTTGTTTCATCAGTGTAAGGGGCTCTGCTGGGTGTCTCCACTGTCAAATGATCCCTTGTATCAAGTAGGGGGCTTCAACCAAGACTGTGCTTCAGGAGGCCTGGCTGTGGTCAGGACAGCCAATGTAAACTGTAAAGCACAGCTCTTAGTTTGGTCAGTGCTGCAGTCAACGTTTTGAAAACTGAAGTTCTTAAGGGATTTGGCTTTTAATTTTCTGGAGTCTCAACTATCAGAAGATAGTGAGGATTTAAAGCCAATTTTAACTGTCTCTGCCTAGCCCCACGCAACGATGGCTTACAGGCATTTGCTGCAAGCCAAGTCCTGCACATGAACAACACATTTGACTACTACATGCTGCACAACCTATATTTTATTTTCCAGACTTCTTCAGATAAACAAAAAATGGTCTCTGCTATGTATCAGAGATGCTGATGTTGTTGGCATCTGAACTCAATGGATGTTAGAGAAGGACAGGGGAAGGGCTGAAAGTAACATGACTGATGGGTTTCTGATCTGTATTTGCTGTCTGCCCAGCTCATTAACATTAGACGATTAACACTATCTGGTGTCCTGTGTCTTCTCCCTCTTGGTTTCACTAAGGGCTGTTTACTGAGGGGTGATGTCTCCCATGCGAAGGGCTTGAATCTGAGACAGCCATCCCACATTTTTAGACTTTAAAGATGAGATTAACTCTGCATTGTATCGAACAATTTTTTAAATTTCTAAATGTACATCTTAACTACCACCACCACCACTTCAGTAACTTCAAGGAACTCAAAATATTTGCTTGGCAAGAAGGCAAAAAAACCATACAGCTTTGTACCCAGGGAACTGAGACAAAAATCAAGCTCAAACTTAGTTCTCTTAATGTCCCTATTCAAGCTATGGGATGTCTTTGAAGACATGAGATTATTTTAGTTGGAGAGTATTTCTCCCTGCTCAGGTTTTGCTCCCAGTTTGTCACTCTGATTTCTATTTGGACTTCCTATTCCCCTTTATTACTTTTTCAGATTTCTCAATCAGTTTGACAGGAGAAAGCTAGAGATTTTCTTTATTCTTCAGACGAAACTAAATTGAACTAACTAAAGGCTTTTATAACATCTTTGAACTTTTGTGGTTTTGTTTTTTTTTTCCTGGAAAAACCTAAGCAAAATTAATCACAGCTGGAGAGAAATTGGACTGATCATTCCAGTAAACACTACGTGTGCTAGTAACTGTGACTTTCATTTTCCATGTAGCAGAGAGATTAAGCAAACAAAGCTGCAGCTATCCAGACTATTTGTCTCATTAGGAAATAGAAGAGTCATTTGTTCAAAAGTACATTGAACTGCTACAGCAGCAGCTGTCTGCACTAAAACAGGGGATACATTTTGGTTTTGCTCTGAAACTTCTCTATTCTGATTCATTATTTCCATGCACAGAGTCTGACAAAGCAGAGGCAGAGGATGTAGGAAGGAAGCAGCAAGCTACTGCCGCCAGCTTCAGGTACCTGACCTGCTTGCAGAAAAGGTTTTAGAAGTGTCAACAGTAATTTGGGACTCCTTCTTCTTTATGATAATAGCCATGATGTATGCAAGCCATTTTCTTATTAGGGCTGCTGGAAACATGCGAGGAGCCTGACATGAGTGACAGACACCCTCTAATTTATCCACCCACTGCAGCGTCCTTCACCTTCCCAACACAGCACTTATCAGCCTTTTCTGACACAAAGGAGTGATTAAAAAGGAGTCCTAAGAATTGGTTCTCCTTGCAAACTAACCCCTAAACTAAAAGAATGATCTAATAGACTTAAGGAAAAAATGCACAAAGACTTTTGTTGTTTTTTTTTTTTTGTAGTTAACCAGAAACTATTTTCAGTCAAGCAAACAGTTTCATGAAACCTCACACTGATCCTGAAAGCCAGGCACCTAAAGGGTAACCTGAAAACCAGTTTAAGAATTAGACCCGCATTAAGATCATATTTCTTCCTCAGGAAACCCTATAATTTATTAATTTTATTTTTAAATGTCTTTATGTCATCCATTTGGAACAGAGATTGTGATAACGTTTAACTGGTACTCTTTTTCAGTGTGGTTTTGTTTGTTTTGTTTTCTCTCTGGTGTCCCAGCATATTGCTCCTCTAGACATCTAGTTCCTTTAAAGCCATTGAAGCCAGTGGTAAAACTTCTTGATCAAGATTGCGTACCTTTCCAATATAACTATATATCACACCTTCGTGGATTAGTCTCCTTAAGAAATACCATATTTGATTGACTTTACTGATTTGCTCATAACTTTATTTTGTATTCTCTATGCAAAACACTATTCTGACAAAATATGGTAATCAAATTACTCTGGAAATATGTTTTCTCTTAAGCTGTCAAAACTATGGGATGCATGTAAAAAAAGTTACCTTTAAAAAAAAAAAATCATGTACATTAACTAGGCAGAATCAACACATGCTTTTATTTCCATTGCATATAAAATTTCATATGAAGGTATTGATGTACAGTACTAACCCATAGGCTGTAAGAGAGGCTAAGAAACCAGTGAAAGAATAGCCATGTGCAATGTTCACACAAGTTGCCACTCTCAAGACATCCCCAAAGAAAATACCGAATTAAAATAGTAACAAGAAATTGTTCAGGATTTCTGTTGTTATAGTGTCCCTTTTACACCATATAAAACAAAAGCATTCGAATTCCTTTGGGCCAGGGCTGCTAAAATCTACAGTTTGTGTCAAAAAGGAGATTCTGGTTTTTCTTGGAAAAGAAACTCTCCTTTCATGAATACGTTGCAAGTTACAAGGGCTGGGCATCACTGGAATGGAGAAGAGGTATTTACCTCACTCTGGCAAATTCAATGATACCAGCTCTAAGTCATCTGGAGCAGTGTGACGAGTCAAACAGCAAGAGTTGCTCAGTCCAACCTGCAAACCTAATAGTAGTGTTATTAAAACATCTAACAGTTTACTGCTCTTCTGTAGAGCTAGTGCACTATGCTACACACATCTGCACAAAGCTTTAGCTACACCTATATAAAATAAACTTTGGCTACTTGTAACACTAATATTGGAAAGCATTTCCAAGACTGAAGTTGTATATCCTACTATGGATTCTGCTTATACAGTGATCATTTGTGCTACTAAAGAAGAGACATTATAGACGATTATAAGTGTATGAGTTACACCCTCTTAATCCTGATCATTCCATTTCACAATATGCATTCAAATCAAATGTTTATTAGAGATGCTTTCCAAAGCTGTTTCAGTGCATTTCAGCACTGAAATGCAGCATCAATTATTTATCTTTTTTAGGAACAAAAAAATGGCTGCAATAATCCCCAATTACAGGCTGTAAAAAGATATTCAGAGACAATACAATTACATTACCAGAAGTCTGCAAAAGCTTGAACTTCTAGCAGGATCAAGAATGAAAGTTTATTGTAGTATTACACATATTAGCTCATAAGAGTATCCCCCATCGGTTAGCAACTAAAAATATGGTAGAAATGCCCAGCCCTAGCCCCAAGGCTACCTTACTTTCAAATGCAGCTAAACAAGAAAATATTGTTTAAAGTTAAGGCACAGCCCTGGGACCAAAGACCTGCAGCTTTTTTAATCGACATATCTTTATGTATTTTATACTTTTCTTGACTCTTCCATAAACGAGCTCTATGGTGACACTGAATATATTACAGGAGAAGAAATGTACAAGGAATATGTATACACAATAGTCATTCTCTCACCAAGAGTTTCCAAATACAGCAACACCACCCTGACAAGGATGATGTTATAATAAGAACTGATAATTTACAATTAACATTACAGTATGTACATTACAATAAATACATGGTTGTAAACAGAGACAAACAAGACTGTATTACAGGTAAGGTCATTTGGTGAGAAAAATGCATGGCACAAAAAATAAATAACGTGTTTGAAAAGAACTGTCAAAGCTTTCTATAAAATCCATTTCATTCAAGTTTTTTAACTTCTGAATGCTATTTGTTCTATCTATATTCTTTCATTATCATTTTTAATGACACAAAACAATATAAGAATTTAAATACAGCATTACTGAGTACAGCAATTTGCAAGCTAAAGTGTACTGTTATAAACAAGGTGATTTTTCTTTTTTCCTCCCATTCAATATCCACTCACTGCAGTTTTTTTATGGCAAAAATATTCACAACACATAAAGCCACTTGTAAATTGTATTGTTTTAAAGCAGTGTACAATGCTAAAACACACTTTGGCAAAAGAGGAAAAAAAAGATTGTACAGTGCATTATATCCCCAACTCTAAGAAATGGTATCATTTTCTATGATTTGATTGTCCACATGTATAGGTGTATATCTCACAATATGGTTTTATGTTTATTTACTTTCAATTAGTGCAGAAACAAAACCTTCCAGGTCCTACTGGTTATTCTGGAATTTATATTGCTTTTCCACTACCGAGGTTCCAGGCACTCTTGGGGGCTGAAAGGACTTTTAGATGGATCAGGTTCAGCAAGAAGTGATGAAAACAAAGATTTAAAAAAAGTCTAAACACGAAAAACCCCATGAGTTATCTTCATTCTTTTTCCCCTTCTGCATCTTCTGTGCTAAGGCCCTGTGAGAGCTAATGGTAGAGAAAACTATGACCTGGATATAGAAGAATGCAAAATGCATTTAAAAGTTGAATTTAAAAGTTGAATTATTAACCAATTATTTTCAAACAGGTTTTTATTCTAGATCTCTGACAATTTAGAAGTACCTGTATTCATGCTTGCAAATTTGCGACACAAAAATCCGAAGGGAAAATAATGGCTCCTGCTATCACCTTTTGTTAAGAAATTATCTTGATATTGTCCTTTTAACAAGATTTTACAGCGTGGGAGTCTGCTAGCCTCCCTAGGCAACTATTTTCCCATCTTCTACATTCAAATCTACAATTCTAATGAAGAGTAAAGTGGAGGAAATAAAATCTCTTCTTTCATGTGACCAAACAACAGGACTGAAAAATGACAATTACAAACTCCTACCTCCCTTTAGCTTTCCAACTTATGGAAGCTTTCAGTACCAATCAAACTGAAAGGCAGGATTCCCTCAGCACAAGCTGGATAAAGGATGAAAAATCTAAGATTGAAATAATATGGAGTAAACTACAACTCTGATGATGCACTGCTCACTTAATAATATAAAAAGACAAGACTGGCCTGGCTCTTTTTGCAACAAAGACATGAAAAAATAACAATAATCATTATTTTTATGTTGTACACCTCTCAGATTAGCAAATGGTTTAACTAGATAGCTACCCAGATTAAAAGTTACTTGGAGTCATAAATTGGAAATATTACACTAATGCTTTCTTGCACCAGAACAAATATTTCATACATTGTGTTAGTCTGTTCTGATTTAGCAGTCTATAGCTCCCAGCCAAAAATAGTCTGAAAAACCATGTTTCAGAGGAACAAATTTTAATGGTATAGCAAAAAAGCTGCTTTTGAACTGATGACAATTCATTACTCTTTGTACAGGCTCTGGTCCTGTAAATCCTAGTGTTAGTGGTTCCAGCTGTTATCACCGGGACCATTTCTTGTAGTAGGACAGAGTTGGCAGGGTCAGGCCAATATGAGGGCAAAAGCACTATATAAGTCCACTAACACATTTGGGAAAATTGTGATGAAAGAAAATAAAAAAAGCTATCATACTGAAAAAGTTTTATGTAACACAAAGGATATTCATGGAACTCACTAATATATAAACTAATAGACTTTTATAGCTCAATATTATCATGATATTCTAAGGTGCAAAAAAAAAAAAAAAAAAAAAAAAAAAGGAAAAAAAAATAATTAAAGGAAAAACCCCTAGAAGTATTATCGTATTATCCAGTGTAGTACAGATTCGTACTGAAAACTTGATAGTTACTCTTTGGAAAAAAAAATAACCAGTGGCAGATGAAAGTGGTTTTTTATTTTAAATATAATACCTTGGTATATTTAATAAAAGTAAGTTCTAAAAAAGATCTCTCTCTCACATATTATACAAAATGGAGAGGTTAGCGCAACCCACTGGGTCACACTTTTTCAGTCATGTCTCAGAAGACTAGAAATTAGAGAATTATGCAATTTTCACAGCTTATCTTCCTGTTGGTAACAGAATCATGTTATGTTCCATCATTTTTGTGAATTTGTTTTTTTTCCAGTAGGAACCTCAATGTTTTTTCTGACTGTTTCCTCTACAGACAAACATTATCCAATGCCTTGCAATACCATACAATGAATTCACAACTATCAAACAACACCAACATTGTTTGGCAGGTGGTACTCCTCTGAAAGCATTTGCTTGATTTAATGGAATCTGCCAAATAGAGACCTTATTAAAATGTAATTTATGGATGTTCTCCCCCTGCCTTCTGATGCCATGGAGGTGAAAATTCTGGTTACAATATTCCTGAGTGCCAAACTGAGTCATCAACGTCAGTTTTGATCAACAATCATCCTGGCAGATAACACCAAGTTCTGACCATGGTTGTAGTATGTGACATATACTTTGGAAATCATTACCTATATTTAAAAAAAAAA
>VZRN01006754.1:1349075-1390225 GCA_013397935.1 Dasyornis broadbenti | reverse complement strand
AAAAACAAAAAAAAAAAAAAAACCCCCCCCCCCCCACCCCCTCAAAAAAAAGAGAGAAAGAGGAAAAGGAAGGGAGAGAGCAAGAGTGAAGGAGACTGCGCCTTCATTGTTATGTGTCAGGAGAATGTTCTTCTACCACACAAGACTCTGTTTGGTTCTCCTCCTCTTCTACTTCTTCCCCTACTTGCTCATCAAGAGGAATTTCAGTGGATTCTGAATCCTGGGTGCAAAGAGTTTTGGAGTCACTGAAGCTGGTGTCTTCTTCTACTTGACTTCCACTGTCCTTTTCGGTGTCTGACTCACCATCTTCCTCCAGTGTTAGTTCAAACTGGAATTTTTCAGTTTGACCCTGCTTTCCCTCTTCCTTTTCTTCAGGTGCAGGAGAGGGACTTCGAGGGATTGTGCTCTGGTACCATTCTCGATTGTCCTCCAGTGTATCTAAGATATCCTGGGCATCTGGGTGAACGAGATCTGCCCACGTCTCCCACAAAGGATGAACAATGTAATCTATAAAACCCACCTGTTTCAAATAATACAAGAGTATGATTATTCTCACAGAAATGAATAAGTCATTCAAAGTATGAGAAATATAATGCTAGTAAGAAACAAAAGATGCATAACCCTTAAAGGTGGCTGAAAAAAACCCATACCAGTTTATCTAATATATAACATCTTTTACTTTTCAAAAGTCTGATTCCGGGTATTGGATAAGGACATGAAAAGGATTTGTTTTCAAGTGAACTGTTCATTCCAAACAACTCCACAGCATCCAGAGAGCCAAATACCTGCCTCTGTTTTTGAAGGAAACCCTAATGATCAGCTGTACACTCATCTCTTTTGGCATGTATGCTGCGTTTCAGGTCAGGGTACTGATGGAATCCCTTCAGCAAACATACTGCCATGCACTATGTTTTCATAGTAAAAGCAAAACCTCTGTAAAGTGAAACCCTAACCCTTTGCCTCACCTACTACTGAGGAGCTGAATTAATTAATGCAGAGGAAGAAAAGGAAATAGTGCATTCAGAAATTGTTTAGAACATGTCTATGTACCATCCTTTTCTTCTAAAAGGTTTAACTTCCTTCTCAAATCGATTACCTGTGATTTTTCTACAGATGCATTGTGCTTATCACACATGGGACTTATCTCCATCCCCCTCTCTCTTTCTCGGTCTCCCTGACGGAAAAATTCCTCCATTATTCTGTCTGTCCATTGGCGGTAGAGATGGAGCGGCTTGGTTGGATTGCTCAGATCAGCACAGTGCACCATATTCTGAAGAACCTAGAATAGATCAAACATCTGTGGTGTTATAACACTGAACAACAGCAACTCCTTTTGTATTTACATTTCTGATGACTGTAAAACAGAATCATGAAAATACATGTAGTGCAAGATTTATTCTAAACAGCAAAAACTTGCTCTCAGATGCTTTTCACACTTGCAATAATAGCCATTAATAATAAGCCACTTCTGCTGCTTCTGCCTCTATATAAATTTCTGCCTTCTCTATCCTTGTGAGAAAGAGAACCACTTGTTGATAATTTGAAGGGAAAGACAAAGCCTCTTTTAGTCCAGAACTAGTCTAGCACTTCATTAGTCTCCCAAGGAGTCACTTAGACCAGGGAGGAAATAGAGGGAAGTAGCGAGTCATGGTGTGAAACAGGCAGCTTTAATCCATGCTGGAGAATGGGGGAGGCCAATGTTACTAAGTATGTAATACAGGTGACCATTTACAGATGAATTTCCTTACCTGAATCCTGTCTGAATAGTTATCAAGCAGCAGGACACCAGAACTGGTCACTTTTTTAGTTTCAACCATAGTTTTTAAATCAGCCAATAGATTCATATGCTTAGACATATCTGTTGCAAGTACCTAGACAATAACAAACAGAAAATTAACACAATGTAAATGATACTACTGATATTTAAAAAAAACCTATTTGAACATATAAATCAACAGTTTTAGAAGGAACCTGTAGCTCCTATGTCTGAATACAAGATGAGTCCTGTATGTTCATAATAAAAAGTTCACATTTTAGTTATTTTAAGAATATGACAAATCATTGTTCAGCATTGTTCAGAATGATCTGATCAGTCTAAATTCATTACTAATTCAGTAGCAAATTTCTAACTGTAATGGTAAAGTGGCATATATATCAGTCCAAAACCAGCTTGAAACAGAATTGCATACCTTCTAAAAATGCATAGATAGTTATTGAAACTTAAAAGAGCACATTATTTATGTTTAGGTAAGACATAATAAAATTTCAAACTTTCACTTCATTGCTTACAGGCCTGATGACGTGTAATTTATCATAAAATGCTTCTGTGCTTTATTATTCAATGTACTAGCTCTATGGAAGAAAGAGTCTCAAAACTCACAATGTCAATGACCATTTTCCTCAATGATTGTCTCTGTTTTTTGGTCAAATTCTGGAAAATGTCACAATTTTCTTCCTGCAGCAGCTTGAAACCCACAGCTAAGTGATGATTCTCCAGTACTGATGAGTCATTGTACATCAAGGCGAGTTCAGAATCTGCAATAACAATTGCAAGGCAGAATGTTACTAAAGCCTGTACTTCTACCAAATCCCTTAAGATATTTTTCTGCATAACAAGATTTACAGATAAACTTTTAGTAACAGCCCTGGAAGTTACAGAATTATTGACTGAATATCTTACTAGGTCAAGCCAAAGTATGTTGAGGAAAATAAAGAAAAGGCTTTGCAATGATGCATTTACACGTGCCTGGAGTGGAAAGTTAGAAAAAATATAAGGAAGGTAATTTTCAGAATAAGTTTTCATATCTGCATACGGTAACTTAGAAAATATTACATGCATGAGATATGCATAAACACACCTCAATTAAAACACACTCTGATGTGTTCTCTTCTCATGCCTCCCTCCATCACAACACCTAAAATTCTATTGTTAGTCAAGTTTCAGCTTTCCAGCAGTCTGACCTGGAAATACACAGCTGAGGCTTTTCTGCAGGTCTGCTGCAGAGAGCACACTTCTTGGTTTTCAAATCGTGTCTCCCTGCAGTTAGCTAAGATGCTCAGATGCCTACAGAACAAGGCCTACAGTCATTACTCCATGACAGCTGAAGGCTGCTGGGATGGTAACTGCTACACTTCCATCTTTTTCATGTCATGGCATGTGGTTTGAAACTGCAAGCAGTGGCCTTGCCTGCTGCCTCGTGCTTGAGTGTGGTGAGTCAGTGCTTGATCCCATCTGTAATGCTGCCTTCTCCAATGGAATTATTCTTAACTTGGTCACCCCGTAAGGCTGTGAGAATAACACTCACCTTCCCAGCCATGCCTGTGTTAAGGCGCACCTGTAAGGTCAGCTTAGATCTGCTAAAACAACAGCTCTGACAAATCAAAACAGCTACGAAAACTTTCTGCACAGCTTTAGCTTTTACCCAGGAATACTGCACAGTCAGATTGCATATGATTTAAGACACAGCTTGTAAATAAAACTGTCACAAAAAACTCTAATGCTTTTTACGCAATCATACTTTTCATGTACAATATTAATTTCTATTTATTCAATCTTAAATCTAAACATGTATCAGTCTATTCCACTCTTTGTCCTCTTTTCTTCTTTTAGGGCAGCTATGTTTTAAAATGCCTCTGGTTCAATGGGAAGCCTCTAAAAGCTTTGATATTCAGGTTTCATTAATCTCATCATCTGTTCTCCTGCTTCTTCCTCTCCTGTCTTGAATAAATCAATCTGTTGTATCAGGAAAGTCTTCCTTTGCCTTTCCTTATCCCAATGGCAGCAAAACAGTAACAGCAGAAGTAGAAAGAAAGCAAGTTCGTAAAATGGTCTCTTTCATCTTTCACAGAACACATACAAAGCTTGCATACTTATTTTTCTTACAAAGAAAACAGGCACTAGTTTATTTTCCTTTCAAATAGCCTTCTGATGAGCCGCAAATGCAAAACACTCCACATTGTCATAATACTTTGGAAGTGCTGAAGCCACGGACACGACTAAATTCATTCAACTTCAAAATAGGTGTGGAAATGGAAGAAAGTCCTCTTGGTAACCTCTGTACACATTATAAGATTCAAAAATATTTTTTTGGAAGGACGGAGTTACGGTGATATAATAAGCATCTCGTCTGATGCTAATATACTTCATATTTTTTTGTTCTTTAAGAGCATTCAAGAGGAATCAATTTATTTGACAACTCTGTAATAGACTTTAAATAATGATATTCAGAAAAGTCACAAGTCTAACGATAAAGAATAAGATGAAAATATGGCAAATATGTACATACTTTAAGTAACTAAGTCTATTATGTTTTATTTTTAAATGTATTTTTATACTTAGTGAAATGTTAATACATTGTATGGTTCACTGGAAAACAAAATTAGATGGAAGCGAATTATCTTCTAGAGATGAGAAAATTTTGGATCTGACAAAACAACATAAGATGATCTTCTGTCTCTCCCTGCAATTTCTTCCTTGTACACAGAACACCTTAAAAGGAACAAAATTCCTTTGTTTCTTTCAGCCTGCAACAGCAGTTTCAATTAGTACTGTTACCTGACTGACACATAAGCCTCCTCTATCAAAAGCTGAATTGAGAAAAAGATGTATTTTTCCTAAGCTGGTAATGATCAACATAAGAATGACTCCTATCTTAGCTGAATTTCAATCTGTCTGACCAGAAGTGAAAGCTTTATGTACCAAGACCCATTCCTTCAGCTAGACGGTCATCCCTCGTAAACATGAACAACTCAGTGGTTTCCTCGTAGAACCTTAGAGCTACCAATATATCCTGGTACTCCACTTCTGATTAAACAAACAAAGAAGAACATTACTCACATATGTCCACTCTAATTCAGGTATTACACACTGTGTTTTTCACAAAGCTTGATTCACTCTCTGCCTACACTACACGGCTGAACTGTACTGGTCCCCAGTAAAGCACAAAAAATCCACAGTCAATCCTAATCCTCTTCCATGTAGATGAGTCATCAAATTCAATTTCATTATAGGGTGGCCCTCAGGCCATTGAGACAAACAAAACTAGGTGCAGGCTA
This sequence comes from Dasyornis broadbenti, assembly GCA_013397935.1. Lineage (NCBI taxonomy): Eukaryota > Metazoa > Chordata > Aves > Passeriformes > Dasyornithidae > Dasyornis > Dasyornis broadbenti. The sequence goes on along the minus strand of VZRN01006754.1, from coordinate 1,385,170 downwards.
TACTGAAGTGAATGTCTTATTTGAATATACAGCAGCAGTGAGTCAGAGGAGGAGCTCCCTTCTTCAAAATCTACTGCTGATTTGGGGTCGTTCTATTTCAGCAACTGTGAAATGGATTCACCCAGGTGCAGAAGTGATAGCATCTATAAATGTGCAACCAGATGAGTCAAATACACAATCCTAGGTATGTTTCCATTTCTGCTGGTTTTTCTTCTTCTGTGCTTGGATTATTAGTATTATTTTAACTCTGTGCTTCTGGGTCAGTTATCATAAAAGAAGTTGTCAGCAAAAGAAATTACATAGTATGATGGAACCTGTACTGACCTACAAAGTGCTACCCACTGACAATAGCGACATGTGTCAATGAAATCCAAGCAGGTTACATGGAGCAACAAACCATTCAGTAAATGTGTCATGTTCAATAAAGTTAATAGTGTTTTTCTTTCAGTAGAAGAGTAAGGAGGGGATAGAGCTTCAGCAATGCTGCAGACAAGAGCCTTGAGAAATGCAGAAGTACACTGGGTTTCAAAACTGGAGATTACATTAGGGTCAGAAAAAACCAAACAGGTTTATCATAGCTGCAGAAACAGGCTAAGAAAATTCAGTCCACATGGCATGAGAGATCAAAAGCCAAGTACAGCATCCAGGCAGAGAGAGATGGGCCTGACAGTCTGTTTGCTAAAAAGAAATTTGTCTTCTCTTTCGTGGATTTCTATCCTTGGGCATATCATATTCTTCCAATATAAACACATAAACTCTTGTGTTCCTTTTTTCTTTTCTATAAATCTGCCTTCATTTTTCTCATACAACTTTATTTATTTAATGTAAATTTCCAGAAGAGACCACATCCAGTATATTGAAACAATGCCAGGTTTTTAGCTCATACCTTAATAATTCTCGCTAGAGGGTACTATGTAAATTATTTCTAAAGTTACGAAAAATGCAAAGTAATATCAGCGTTAAAATATAAATATTTATCTATTTGCTGAGAAAAGCTAGAGATAGACTCAAACAAGGAATCGACTATGTATTTTTCAGGTGCTGTGTGCCAAACTTGAGGCGAAGTTTTGAGAAAACCACTGAACAACAAACTTACTTGTGTTGATAAGAAACTGGTTTGAAACCCCAGGATGATCTACATCATGTATTGCACTGGCAAAAATTGCTGCAAGAATTTCCAAATCAGTGAACACCGCCTAGAATATCATGAAACAAAAATGACAATCACTAATCAGTGAAAAAGTGTTTTCAAGAAAGAGGACTCTATTTTGAATCTGGATCTGAACAAGAAAACATATTTAAAATATACCATAATCTCTAGAGACTTTACATATAAGCTATCAAAACCTTTTGAAAATCATGAAGTTTGTAGAAGTTCATAAATATTTCAAGTTTGGCCAAAGTAAAGTGACCTATACTTCATATTGACAGCATCACTAAATTCTGTCACAGCTGAAATATTTTCAGCTTCAGTCTGTAAACAAATCCACCTTTATTAGACAATTAAGTACAGGCTTCTAACTTATAGCACAAATTCAAGTTAAATATTTCAACTTGACTCCTATGTATCATCCTGTACTTCAAAGATTCTCATTGTGATGCTAAAGGAAATAGCGACAGATTACACAACATCACACTTTGCATTTACTGATTTTCCATCTATATGACATTACTAGGAAGACAGGAAAAGTGGACTACACTGGACTTAGCATGTCACTGAGCCCTGTTGTCAGAAGCATCCACATTATACAGCTGCTTTCACAACTGATCAAGGACAGCTCAGAAGTGCACAGACCAGCAGTGGCACTGGGTAGACATTGACAGTTCACCACCATGGCCTTCTTCACTCTGCTGTGAAGAAAAACCATGAAAAAAAACCTGATCTGGAAAAAAAAAACCCAAAATTTTACTGATGATTAGTTCAGCTGTGTGGTGAAGCCAGTGGTGTTTTAAGAACATTATCTGATCTTTCTTCTCGAGAGGCAAGAAACTCTTTCTCAAGAGATTTCCAGGTCTGAGGATCAAAACCTGCCAAGAGTCTCAAGGTCCGCTTACTATCATCTTTTTAGAAAGAAGGTAAAATAGTAGTATTCAGTAACATGAAAGATTGGTCATTATAGGAAAGAGTCAAAATGCAGCTCTTCTCGAAAATGAAGGTAAGTCCTTTTGAACTAGTAAAATTTCAGCTGCTTGTTTTACCTGCATTTTTCAACAATTTTCTAGAATAAATCAATGTTTGCTATGTTAAGACCTAAACTGTGTTTAAAAAAGAGAAAATCTCTGTCTTCCACATCCTTCTTCAGAGATTTAAGAGCTTTCAAGGAGAGAATTACTATGAAAAGAACAGATGAATTTTTTTCCCAAACAATTTTGAAATATTTATGGGGGAGGTAAAAAAAAAGAGATAGCTCAGTGAAAATTTTGTGCATGTTCCAATCTTTCTTAGAAATAAATACAAAAGTAGTCTTTCAGGATCAGAATAAACATGCAGAATGAAGTTAAAAAAAACCCTAATACCCCCTCCCCAAAACCTCACCAACCAAAACCCAGAAGGCCCTGTTGAGAGAATACCATTTTACCATTAACTTTCTTAAGAAATTCCACGTACTGTAGTTCTATAAAATCCCACATGGGAAATAACTACAGAACAGATGTAGTATAAATAATAAGGTGGAAACAAAATATGCTTTGTGTTACAATGAAAAAGGTTGTGACAGCATAAATCCACATGAGTTAAAATGAAAAGATGTGATATTTTCTGCACAATATTTACAGGTAAATAAGCTTTGAGCTTCCCAAAATATCTTTAAAAAAACAGAAATCATTTTAAAATGCTAAGATTTCTTTTTAAAAACTGCAGAAATTAAGATATTTAATATTTAGTTTAGAAGATTCTCAATGTGTCCCCTTCCCTCATGACTGCCACTTTTCCTCTTCGGTGTAGTTTACCTCTAATGCAGGGGTCGATAGTAGGACATGGGTTGACTGAACAACATCTGCAGCATGTATGTTATTGTGATATGCCACATCTGCATGGTAATGGTCTTCCAGGGTCATCAAGTAAGTTATTAAAGTATCTACTGGAATCTTAAAAGTTTTTAACAAGTCTCGCTCCTATAAAAATAAAAGAAAAACAATTAGATAACAAATCACAGAACAGTCTCCAAGATAAGAAAACAGCAGCATGACTGCTCCTACTTGCCTGAAAAATAGTGTGCATGATGACAGTCAAAGGTCTGTTTCCAGATAACTCTGCTACTCTGAAAACCTGAAGGCCCCACTTGTTCAAATCTTCAAGTTCCTAGAGCAGAATCAAGAAACAAACAGGATGAAACCAAACACAAAAATTCCAGCAATTTTTTTGAGGGAAACAATTACAAAGGACTCAACTCAAACCTTGTCACTGTGAAAGTTACATGCTAAACTGTGGAAAGGCTAAACTCTAAACTCTGCAGCTGCTACTAATCTTGAAATATCAGAATTTACATCTACCAATTCTTCAGATTTTAATTCTCTAAGCAGGAAAGACTGCCTCTTAAGTGGCTTGCTCCAGAGAGAAAAACACCACAGTATCTTGAATGATTTAAACTGACACACTTTGCCATCTCACTGTCCATTGACAACAAAGTTCAGTGAAGAGAAAACCTCCAGAGATGCTGCAATTCTGCTGCTCTCTCCCTGGTTGTCAGAAACATGCTTCAAATAAGATTCCTGAAAATGTCAGGATAGGCATATTTTAAAATGCAAAACTCAACCCAAAATCCCTTATACCAATTTTCTATTATTACCAAGTAGATAAACGCTGATGCAAACAACAATAAGACATTTCATTAAAAACAAAAATACAAATAATTTACATAAAATGATACTAATGACATATACCCTTATACTTTTTCAAAAAATAGGGTTGCTATGTATAAATTTTTATTCTTGTGACAGTATATTACAAGTTTACTCTTCAATCTTGAGATATTATTTATGAATAGGCAGCTTTATTAATACATACAAAATGATCATTTATATTCCATTGCCAGATGAAATCGTCTTTACACTGAAATTAACCCTTATGGCCTGATTCTAATTTTACTTGCTATTTTTCCACTTCAACTAATTTGAATTATTTCAAGTGAGATCAGTGCTTGGTGCTGCAGCTTGAAATCAATGTTCATAGGCAGAGGATAGAAGAATACTGACAACTGCACACTCTGTTTCAACTTAATTGTTTAAATGCAAGGATTTATATATTCTCTACCTTGGCAAGGATATCTTCTTGGTCTGTTTTAACTCCAAACCTGGGAATACTGGAATTAGTTAGGCTGGAGCTGTGCATGAGTTTTTTGACGCCACTGATCTGGGACATTGGCCTCTTCTTTTTCTCTTTCTCTTTTTGTGTTGGAGAAGGGATTTCAACTTCATGCTGTTTGTCTTCAAAAGAATAAATAAAAAGAGAATAATTTATAACATAATTACAAATATTATAAAATTCACTGTTGAGTTGCATCTTATGGACTTTTAATTCTTAGAAAAACATTTTTTATGTTTGGAAATTTGCAATAGATACTTTCCATCAAGATCAGTACACCCATGAAAAGTTAAATATAGACCTATACTTCAGTACAATCAGATCTCTTTTACTCAAATTGCCTCATTATTTCTGAACTGGCTTTAAAAGCAACTTATGACTGTCTGATTACCACTTCTGCCATACCCCTAGTGCTGTAGAAAGGGTCAATCCTCTCATTATAAAAGTGTTATTATAACTGAACAGGAACCCATTTTGTAAGAAAAATGTTTTTTTTTTTCTTTTTTTCAGGAGAAACACTCTGAAATTGCATTTCAAAAACAGCCCATGTGTGTCCTCATGTAAACCATTACAAAACTTTTTCAGGACTCGAAGGGTCAAATCCTTTGGGACTGGTCCTGTCTACTAAGACTGTACAACTCGGAAAGTCTTTTGCCAGGCACATCTACACGATGGATGTAGAGGCAGCTCCCGCCAGCAATGCAGTGTTTCTGCACCTCCCAACTAGAGTCAATAATAATGACAAAATGACTGCTTTGCTAAACCCCTGGGTTTTGCTTTGGGCTTTTGCCTCCATAGCAGTATTGGCAGCATCCCTTCATAAAATTTATCAACATATGTGCCAGGAAATCTTTAGGCAATAATTAAACTGTGAGTAAAGTACATTCAGGCAATTGCCACATGATTGCTGCAGAAAGAGTGTGCGGTTGTGGAGCACTGAAGACATCTGTGGTCCCCAAAGAAACTCAAGTTAGTGCAACAAAGGACTTTTCTGACAAAACTCCTAGGAATGTGCATTACTTTTTGTTCCTTTTATTCATACTGTATTTCAATCTAGACTTTATTGACTCCCTTCAAATTATCTCTTTTTTTATCTGAAATGTACTACCACTTTTTCTAGAACTCAAGGAATATACCAGAAAAACCACAAAAATCTAGAAAAAATGTTTCTAACACAGGAGATGAGCTAAAACAGCTAAAAAACACCTTAAACCAAAATAAAATTTGAAAAGAAAATAAGAGAATTTGAGCTTTTTACAACATGTGTACTTTTTCCTTTCTGCAATGTTCACTTTCAATACAGATTTTGAAGCCAGATGAGTTATCAAGTCAGTTTTTAATTTCCAGCTTGTTAAGTGTTTGCTTCTTCACTTTATTAATTACCCCTTAGCAGCCACATTTAGTGGACACCTCCAATTCCAAACAGATCACAGAGAAGAAGAGGCTATGGAAATGTCACCAAAGTTGTAGCCTGCAGCACTGAGTGCCCTGAGTGCCCCATCATATTTCACCACTCCCCTCGTAAGGAGGAAAAGGGGAGGTGGAGGATGACAGCCCATGTCTGGTGCAAACTGACAACAGATGAGGAGCAGTGACTTGTGTTTGTGCTTTGATGTTTATGGTTTCGGTCATAAGCACAAAGTTTAGAGCCATCAAACTGAGGTTGGTAATCTGAGCTGTCAGACTAACTCTAGTGAAAGGAAATGTCTGTCTGAATGACTTTCGATCTCCTGAGAAATTCGGTGGGACTGCCTCTGCCTTTGTAACTTTAGGCACACTGGGCTGTGCCCATCTCAACATCCAGAAAAGACAGCTTGCCATTTTGACCCTATTTATGCTATGCTCAATGACAAGTTCTCAAACATTTTCCATTCATAGAAAACAGGTTAATGATGCTGAAAAAGAAAAATGCTGCATATTATTATACACAATGCAGGAGCCTTAATTCTTATACACAGAATATATTTCTTGTCATTATAAATAACTTAGTATATTCATATAGCCTTATAAGAAAACAGTTTCTTTCTGGTTTTTTTTTTCTAAATAGGAAGAAAGAACAGAAAATTCTGTTTTCTTATGATATGTTCCTAACTTACAAATGTCAGAAAGTTTGCAGATATTCAGGAAATAAGTTATGTATTAAAAAAAAATTAACAGTAATAAACTCATTAAGTATTTCTATGGAGAGAATGTTTTCCCTCTTTACACAGATGTTCAGAACCTATATACTGAGACTGTATTTTGAAAGTACTCTATTTAAGCAATGTATCTGTAAATGAAGTGCTGTTCTTATTCCTGTGATTTTAAGTATCTAGTTTTTCATGCAGACAGAAAACAGTACCCAGGGTCCAGTAAATTAAAGTGATTGCCTCTCCAGTCCTCTTTCTGTTCAAGACTGACATGTCATGCGAAAGGCTGACAGATGCATTTCTTTACCCTGCCAAAGTAAGTCTTCAGTTTTCAAGTAACAGCAAGCAGAAGCTGGCATCTCAGTCTCCCCAGCCTAAGTGGGTCATCCCTTCAGGCAGTTGTACGCTGTGGTTTTCAGGGCATCTGAAGCTGGGCAGATTGCATCTCCATGACAGAGGCTTATCCCTCTCCCACTGTCTGAAACTCTGCTGTGCCACAGCACTCGGCGCACCACGGGCCAGCTGAACACGCACATTCAGCCACCCGTTCAGCACAGGGTGACAGGATAAAATAGACTTTAGAAAAACACCACTTCTTTCAGAAATGCCACAAAAAGCACCGGCTATGGTATCACATACAGAATAAGGTGGATCTTAACATGTATGGCTGGCACTTCATAAAGTACTTCTTATCCTAATTTAGATGCATTTGCCTGTGCCTCTCCTCATACACAGTCTTTATGAACCAATGGTGTTTTGCTCAAAACATGTCTTGAGACTGGTATAGTATCTCTATCTTCATGTTCAAAATCAACAATATAGAATGAAGTTTCCTTGATTTTCATGAATTTTAGGAAAAGAAATGCCATGGTGAAGGAACCATATTCTTTGTACTATTGTATTGGGCTTTTGTTAATGCTCACATCCCACCATGCCAAGCTCTTCAGCTCCAAAAATCTTCTTGGCAAATGTCTATTCGGATGTTTATTTAGTCACATGCATCTAACTGTGCATGTGCAGGCAGGGAATACCAAAATATCTTAACTGCATGCTGTGAAATTTTATGAGGTTACTTGTGTTTGTGTTTTTCTAGCACACTGAAACCTCTGCAGTAATTCCTGTAGGAAAATATAGTGGGAGAATTCTCTTTAATATATAAATATATATAATTATCCCTCTAAGATTAGCTCAGTTAGTTAGAGCATGGTGCTAATAATGCCAAGGCTGCAGGTTTGAACCTCTGTATGGGCCATTCACTCAAGAGATGGACCTGATGATCCCTGGGAGTCCCAACTCAGAATATTCTGTGAATCTGTGTGATTCTCTATAATTCATCATATTAATTTCCTAATATGGTAGCAATATAGTAGTTGTGATATGTGCATGAATATTTATCTGTAATTACACACAGAGGGGAAATCACAGACACGAATTGAGCTGCGAGGGAATGGGTCTAATCTGATCTCTCTGCACAAACACTGAACAACAATATGCTAAATGCAGTTCCTGAAAGCAGAAATTAACATGGAAAGCCACTTGCTTTTAAGCTCAAACACAGCCCAGAGAGATATAAAACCCCCCCAAATGCAATAGAGTTAACTCTTCATAGTCTTACCTAAGAAAGTGTTTGATATATATTCTGAGACCTGATTGCCTGACCTGCTCATTTCAGAGAGGTGGGTTAGCTCACGGTTGAGCATTCTTTTAAACTGGAAAAGAAAACAAAAAAAAAATGTAAAGTTAGTTACATCAAGATGTATTTTAGTTAGGATATAAAAATGCAGTCAGTTCATAACTGGGAAAAGAACATGACATTAAGAATATATACCAAAGTACGACAATTATGAAAGTAGAAAACATGTACCAACGATCTACCCTACCTACTTATTCATGGATTGAACTATGTCATTCTTAACCTCCTAGAATACATCCTAGTAATTCAATGACTAAGGTACAATGTCCTACTAGTAACTAAAAACTCTTAAGGCATATGCATACACACAAGTTATAATATTATCTTTCCAATTTTTCAATTTTAATTTGGAAAGTAAATAAACATTTATTTTTATATTTATGTAGGAGCTGGCCTTTACTAGTTTTCTCAAAAGATTTGTAAATTAATCTATTTTTTGCAATTCATTAGGTAATATTTCAAGTATTTTACCTCTCTTCATTAATCTACTCAGAAGCATTTGACAGCATTGCTCCAAACAATCAAAATATCTTATTGATTTCACACTAGCCTATCTAAAAAGAGGTAGGTTTTATTGTCTCTGAACTACAATTATAATATTTAATCAGTCCAGTGACTTCACCATTCCACTATCTCAGAAAACTGAAAACATCTCTAAGAAACATTGGGGTAGAAAATACCCATCTAGAGAATGCCTTCTATTTCCCTCTAAGTTAGCAACTCAGTCTAGGCACTCTATAGGATAGAAGCGGATATTAATATTCCATGAAATGTATAATTAATTAGGTACTCATCACTGAGCCTTTCTTACTTCCTTCTAGACTCCAGGGTGAAATGATATCCTGTGGCATTATGCTTGACAGGTTAATTGCATAATACAGCTCTCACTGTCTTAGATGCATTTTCATTGACTATAGCTCTGCCTTGATATTACCAACAAACAGAAGTCAGCAACACTTATTAACAATTCAAACTCTTGCCAATGGAAATTAGCATACATCTGTCACTATTGAATTTTGCCTCCTATTGTGCCATCCTTTCATTTTGTTGTTAAGATTTCACAGTAATTTTTTCTCTTAACAAAGCCAAAGGATTTGTGCCATTTTCAGAATCACCTTTTCCCTTGTTCATGCAGTTATGACTATTTATTATATCAAGGAATAGCTATCCTTAGAGTCTACACATGTAAATATTCCTCTATGTTGAAAACTGGTAATTTATAATTTATTCTTCTTCAAAGGAGATAAGCCACTGGAGTAAGTATTAACCACCACATTTCCATTCCACTGGAATCATGAAAGCTATTTCTTCAAAGTGGGCTTGCATGGTGAAAGGTGTTATTTTCTTCACAATATCTTTGTAAGTCACCAATTACCACATCGCTCACAATGTGCCAAACAAAAATTACCTTTAATATAACATTCTAAACATTAGCTGCTGCATTTTCCTGTCACCTTGACGTGTCATCATCTCAGGAAGTTCCAGAGCTACAAAGACTGAATCCTACTTTAGTCACAAGCCAAAGGCTCAGCTTTGATCCTAGATATAGCCATGTGCTAGCAAGTGCTCAACACGTCTGAAAATTAGAACTATACTCTAAATAGAGGCACACATCCTATGAGAACTACAGACCTATACATTCTAGACAAAACCAGTATCAAACTCTTCAAGAATGTCTAATGTTTGTCACCAATGTCAAATGCTGAAAAAGCAAGCCAAGTTTACCAAGCAATAAAATAACTGGTCCAAAAATCTTAAGATCTTTTTTTTTCAGTCTGCCTTTAAACTATAACACGCTCAAGTCATGTTTGCACAGCTTTTCTTCTGTTCCCACAAAAAGTGACAAATTTAAGGCAAAACCTGAAGATCTCATGGAATAGCTTGTCTCCAGATGGCACCCAGAAACTGCAGTTTCAAGTTAAATATTGTGTATAGGAATCTTAATAAAATGTCAGAAGTTGACAAAACCACATTAACTTCTAGGCATGTCATCAGTATATCCATTACTGCAACAATATTCTCTCTTCCTTAATTTAATTAGCTAGTTCACTATGTCCCAACTTCAATAGAACCTCATCTGTCTGGCTGTTTTCTAGTAAATCCTTCTGCGTGATGCCCAACTTGGTGATGCTGTTTTTGCTGCAGAACACTAATTGTGTCATGTTCCACACTTTGGAAAAAAGACCATCTAGTCACCACAGATCTGTACTCTTCAGGAACTCTTTTAAAAAGTTTCCCAGCTTTGAAAGAGGAATAAATCTGTGGTTTTTTGCACTGTGTTTTTCCTGCTGCTATGTGACACAGGAAATAGGAAGGATGGGGTTTTTTCCAAATAAAAAAATTGAATTGCAGGGAGTGGGTAGGGAGGTTTGTTATTACATACTGGGAATCATCTTATGGAACTTATGGAGCCTATGTTCTCTTAAGAATTTTCTACTCAGTATTTGTTGTACAGATGTCCACAACAAATGGAAGGTACATAGCAGTGGTTTCTAATGCTATGCTCCCCACTAATCTGATGCAAACCTCATCTTGCCACCTCCCACCACCCCACAAGTCGTAAAACATGAAAACTCAACCATCTGCATGAGAACTGCAGAATAGTCTGTGCTACTGCTGAACATACAGTAAAACAAGTCCCTCCGCCTCTGCAAGGCCCTCCTGCTGAGAGCAAATTCAATTGGAGACGCCTTTGGCTTTGAAGAACCCTAGCTGCGTGATTTCCTCATACTCTTTCACATGTTGCTGACGCCACAGGACCAAGACTTTAATTGACATTTATTTTGAAAACCTCTGGACTAAGCAGGAGTTTAGAGAGCTGTTTTGATTTTCTAATTATATGACAAAGCCTTATGACTGTCATTGCCATTGAATCAGAGGAAGCCAAAGACCATATATGCAGACAGCAGTTTCTGATTCAGAACAATAATGCTTTTTGAGAACATTAAAAAAATCAAACACGAGAGACAAACAGCAATCAAGACATGCAGGCATTTTTGTTGGTTATACTCTGTTTCACTGTATCTTTATGTTACTTAATCCTCTTATGTTTAATAACTTGCCTTTTGAGGAAAAAATATCCTTTTCCTAAGAAAAAAACCAATCAAAACAACAAAACCAAACCTAAACCCCTGATTTTTTCCCAATTTTACCTATTTCTCAAAGATTTAATTTAGGCCCAAGTGCACCCACACAGAAGTGCTGTTTCAAAGATCCCCATATTATACAGCTTTGCACAATTACTTTATGATGAAATTCTGCCTCTCACATGGCTCCCACAAGATCTTACTGCCAACCAGAGAAGTTTGTTACATCTGTGAGCCAACACTGTTTTATTCATTCCACAAACACCCCCAGGTGCTTGAAACTTGGCTAGACTCCATAGTCCGGTAATTTGTCCTCTTGGAAATAACACTTTGCAGGTTATTCCAAACAAGGCAAGCAAGACATGAAACCACCTTGCTCCTAACAGTAGTAAATGTTACAGATAATATTTTGAATAAGAATCTTAAAAATCAGAATGCCATATACTTTCCCAGTTCAAGAACACAAATCATTAAGATCAAAACTCTTGTTATTAATAAACATTTAAACCATAAACTTTAATATTATGAGCTCAGCATGGGGGGGAAGCAGAGGTTTTTGGCTGATCTATGCATATATTGTATTCTTTCTCAGAAAGATTTTCCCACGTCCCACTAGGCATTGTTAGATCAGAAAAATGACACATATATCCCTTTGGAATACCACAGTCCTTGGCTATAGCCTTAGAAATTCCCCCTGGAAATGGACTGACTATAAAATGTCCATTAAGTCAACCATACAGTTCTTCACTGCTGAATGCTGAAATCAGAGCAATGGAGCCATAAACTCTTTTCCAAAAAAAATCCTGAAAATATTTCCTTAAGCAGAATTTTTACAGTTTCATTTTTTTTCCTATTTGTTTTAGATTTTAATCTTAACTGATGCTAGGGGAGTAGGGGTGTTAAGAAGGTGCAGAGCCCTCAACACAAATATAGGCAGAGCATTCAAAAAACATTAAAAATCTCCCTGAAGTGACAAAACTGAAGGGACATGCACCTTCATGTCCCTTTAGAAACCTTAGAAGTCTGCTGGAGCAAAAACTGTAATACATGAGAATAAAAGTACATACATTGATGATAACGAACTAAGAAAATTTCCTAAACAGTGCTAACCTCCCAAGAAAAGATTTGTAGTTTACATCTCTCTGGGCTGAAACCCGATGTGTGCATATCTCTGCACCTACATTACTGCTGGCAGCCTAGGATAAGCATACATGGAGGGTTTTTCTTAAAAATAAGATATTTCTCTGATGTCAGCAAATATACACAGGAAAACACAGACAAACTACTGGAATGACTATGTTCCTAGATGACGACCAGAGCATTGATTCATTTCAGGAAGAATTAGCATGTAGGTTAGAGAGAAACACCAACTCCAAGATCCAACTATTCATGGCCATGAAAAAGTTTGGGCTGCGTATTTAATGCATATAGGGGTTACTGTTTACACTTTAGATTTTTACAAATTTTGTGTAAAGCTTGTGACTCAATAACAAAAAGCTTAAGTAAAAAGCAGCCAGCTGCTACTTGTATGGAGAGAGGAGCCACACAGAACCACTCCTGGTGTAGACTCCCTGTAGCAGTAGGGTCTCTTCCAGGGCTTTCTGTTCCTGTACAGAAACCTGCTGCATTCCGAGGACTGTAAAGAGGCTGCCTCCACCACAGCCTTTGACAACAGTACGGAAGGTGAAGCTAGGGACAGAAGGCAGCCCGTGGACCAAAAAGCCCCATCCTGCCTGTCCTTCAGTCTGAGCATTTATCAAGCTCCAAGTCCAGTGGAGGCTGGAATAAAAATGCTCAAGAGTGACTGGAGACTTTCACTGCACTGGCCCCCAAACCCAGACGGCAACAGATCCCAGTTTCAACCTTTCTTTTTAGGTAACATTTGTAAAAGGTTACATTAATAGAATACATCCATGGAACATTCATTCAATACTTGGAACACTCAACTTACATAAACATATCTTGTTTCTGAAATACCTACCAATTTTCTTTTTAAAAGATGTTTGTCTTTCAAAATGAATAAACTATATTATTTTACTAGATTTGAAAAGCCTTGTATTCTACAATAAAACAAACAGGGAATTTAAAATAGGTCAGCCTTACAAATTAACATAAGGCTTCTGTCTATACTGCTTATCAATGCAAAACTATCTTTGATTTTGGCAGCATTCTGAATACATAAACAGAAGTCTTAATAGCTAAAGGTTTGGGCTGGAAGCCCATGGGTTTAATTAATAGCAAGGTCAGGCACTGGTTTTTATAATAAGCTACAGAGAGGCACATATCACTAAGGATGGCATTGTGATAGTGGTGCTCATTTTTTTCAAGAAAAAATACTCAACAAAAAGCAGGGGTAAACATTCCCATTTTCCAAAATATAATTCACAGGAGATAAAGTACAGTCTGAAGGATACAGAAATATATGTATAATAAGGGATATAAACATATGCAATGATCTGTGAGAATACTATATTTTAATCTTTGGAATTTCAAAAATACTCTAAATAATTGTTTTGAATGCCATAAAACCCAGATGTTCTTTGCTTCTTCTCACAATTTTTTCTCTAATTGATATACTGTGAACTCAAAAAACCCTGTAATAAAATTGCACTCAAGCACTACTTAGCTTCTAAACTAAAATCATTGTCTGTAGACATTATAGAACACTATACAAAGGACATTTTTTTCCAATGTGTACTCAATTACAGCTACCATGATTTCTGCTAAAATTCAATTAGCAAAAAAGTCTGTCAATTTTAAAGGCTAAACAGTAAAAGCGAACTTTTTTTTAATTGGTGATTGAATTTTTCCGATTTAGCAAGGAGGAACATGACAGCATCTGCCTGGAAATGCAGGAAATACTTTCTAGTAAATTACCATAAATACTTCACTTTTAGCTGAAATGCAAAGTAATTTCATTTTATTGTTTTAGTAAACAAGAAGGAATCTACCTAGTTAGCATAATGGGATTAAATTTCTTCACAGATGACTGATCAAAATCCTTGACAATATATTGTAACAATTCAGCATTAGCTGAGAATACTCATAATTGGACATAATGAGGTTTTGCATTTCTATTTTAAAAGACATATATCTATTGTAAAAAAAGGTATTAATAAAAGAAAGCATAAGACATTCAGTCATGCAAATATACTGCTTGTGTTATTTTCAGTCATTTAATTCAACATATGTATTATTTAGTCCAGGAGAAATCAGAATTTCTTTAAAGCAGGATGATTTGGTACAGCTATTGTATGTTAAGCACAGAATGATTTTTTTTTTTTTTTTTACACGCTTGATAACAATTATAAAAGTATATAAGCAGCAGCATTTTTTAAAGCACAAACATAATTTTTTTAGGGCTAAATCAAAGCTCAAAGGTGCTTTTCTGTTAAGTGGATTTCAGTTCTGTGTGTTGACAGGCATACCAATTTAACTCTGTGATGCAAACTTTTCTGTAAAAGAGATAAAGCTTATTTAATTCCATCTTCTAGCAGTATTGCCATTTCAAGCTAGTTCACACTGCCCCACATAAAAAGGCAGATCAGTATTAGAAGACGGCAATTTCCAACATTTTAATCAATAAGCTGTAACATACACAGAGGCTACCAAAAATGCTGTTTAAACATACTGTTCATAATTTCACCTTTCTTCAGCTATTAAAACCACAGTGAGTCATGCATCCACCCATTATCCTCAGCTTCTTTACTCATGCTCTGTTCTATTGTATAGTATCTCAGTTTTGAGGTATTTGGAGGTTTTTTTTTAAACCTTTTAGTGCCTAGAAATACAGTTTTGTAGCAACCATTTTCTGAAAGAACACAAAACTGTTCTGAATTTCTTTGGCTTTAGACTTGGTCTAATCATTCACTGAAGCAATATTATTTTAAAAGTCCCAGCACAGTTTCAAAGAAAGACTATACAGCGCAGTTCATTCTTCATGTTGAACAAAGGCTTGTTGTCTGATTTTTTTACTACATGTTCAAATTACTCATAATCATATCACCCACAGATGTTCATGCTATCCAGTGATCATGCAATCATGCACCATAAATCAAGGTTCTTAAAATGTAAAACAAAATCCTACCTTTATGTAGCCCCAAGAAACTGAGAGTAAATAGTTTGCCTCAGGCATTTTTGATTTTTTCTATACTGCCAATCTAAGCTAATCAGTTCTTTGCTATCTGACACTGCAAAAGACTACCAAGAGTAAAGATTCCTTCTTTCCTCTCCTAATCCTTTTTGCTGGTCTTCAGGTTCTCAGCAACTGTGGGCACAGGAGGCATACTGAAATGAAATCCAACCGTGTAGTCTTCCGATTGTATAAATGCCATTTGTGAAACTCCAAGCATTCAGAGGCAACGTTGAAGAGACAAATTGTACGAGCTGAAGAAATTTCTGAAGAGCTAGGGATATGCATATTTCCTGAACACCAGGATTTAATGAATAATGTATGTCAAGATGCTCAGCTGCTCAAAGACTTGCTCTATCAACAGCTACCAAATAAGGACCTGAAGAGGAAGCCACAGACAGTGGCAGTGATCCCTCCCATAAAGCCATACTAGCAGCCAATAGTATGTCACCCTAAAAGACATAAATCCGCAGGGCTGGTGTCATGATGTACAGTAATTTCTCATTGGCTGATGCTGGAGACACTCTCCTGGGCATGGGGTATTTCTTTTCTTTTCTCTTTTTTTTTTTTCTTTCTTATTTTTTTTTCTACAGCAAATGTCCTTTACTAATGGCATCCCTGCCTGCAGCATTCACATGCCATTCAAAAATAATTGGGCTAAGGTCTCATCCCTTCAGCAGCATTCACCAGCTTTCAATGGACACACCATCCAAGCAATTAAAATTAGTATTGTGTATATATCCATGTGGATTGCCTAATAGTTTTAATTTTTCATATGGAAGCAAAGTCTATTTTGAGGTAATTTTTATGGGAAAAAACCCCAACATAACTAGAGCTCTCTGGTTTCTTGAGCAGTCTATGATGTACTGTAACAATGAAAATTTTTTTGGCTTTCATGCCATCTACATTAAAAACTCATCTACCTCAGACCATTGGGCCAAGCTGCTAGTTTCTAATTCTTTTTTGTTATTTAAGAGCTAAAAGCAGTTATTATGAAGGAAAAGCAAGTCACGTGTCATATAATTTCCAGTAAATGTTAAGCTACCCTGGAAATGTAAGAAGTGAGATGAGTCCTCAAATTCTCACTGTATTTATTCAACTTTTGCTCTTTCTGCACCAGCACATTATTATAATCAATTACAGCTATACATCATTGAAAAAAAGAAGGGGTTAATTGAAAGTGGACTGTGTCAGTGAGCTGACTCAGGCCTTAAATAAAAGATCCCACCATCTGCCACTCAGAGACCAAAACTGAGGAATACATTATGCCCACAGCAGGGGGGGTTGGAACTAGACGATCTTTAAAAGTCCCTTCCAACCAAGCCGTTCTATGATTCTGTGACTATCTTGCACCTCTCTGTGCAAGGCACATGCACTACTGCAGCAAATTTCTGAGTCTTTGTTGAGTCAAAAGAAGGGAGAGTTACCTAATATAACAATGGCCAAAGAAATGCCTAAGGACAAGCTGAATGAGGTGCAGCATCGAGCCTAATCCCACACTGCTGATTCACGGGAAGATGCTGACTTAGAGCAGTCATAGGAGAGGTTTTGGCTGAAGTACTCAGCAGCACTAAGTGCTTGAAAAAGAATTGAACCTGTAAAAATCAATAGGGGAAGATATGATATCAACAAATTTCTTCCTTACTCAAGAGAAATCTATAGCAGTGTGACAACTGGATACGATCAACAGATCATCAGTATTTGATGTATTTTCATGTGGAAGGCATACTGTTTTCCTTAAAATAGACAATATAAAACATTTCTGGCACATTTTAATGTGCGCAGTTATACTTGTTCTGGATCTATGAAGCCAGATGTATAAAAAACAATTAAGTTTTGAAAACAGACCTAGGGATACTAGACACTCAGACATTAAAAAGTCAAAACATACGTCTAGAAAATATTTCTCCTGGTTCTTCCAGCTTAGCTTTGTAATGCTGAATATAAAGCTTGTCTACATCTGTGTTCCTGTGATCACCTACAAGAGAGCACTGCTGCCACCTACCCAGCTTCAACACAGAGTTGAAAATATTGGGAGGCAATTT
This sequence comes from Dasyornis broadbenti, assembly GCA_013397935.1. NCBI lineage: Eukaryota > Metazoa > Chordata > Aves > Passeriformes > Dasyornithidae > Dasyornis > Dasyornis broadbenti. The sequence continues at coordinate 1,367,782 of VZRN01006754.1, read as the reverse complement.
AAAGTATGACTTAGAAAATGATAAAATAACAGCCAATACACTTTTGGCTACTTTAGGAATGAAGCATGTGGGTATGAAAGTTTGGTTGCAATAGGTGGTATGAGAAGACATAAGAAAGTCAAGTTTTAAATCTTTTATCTTCTTTTGCTACTTTAAAGGCTGTTTTCTCATGAAATATTAATAACTCTTCCAAAGAGCTGTTCCCAAAAGAACTTGATTCAGATAAGGAATATTTAAAATGGCTGGTATGTAAATTACACTAGCTGCTTAGCATGTATTAAAACATCTTGAATTTTTTTCATTCTCCACTAATGTATAAGATAAAGATACATCCATAAGAACTACTGGGTTATAGTTGGTTGAATTTATTGAAGGATGGTGTTTATCAAGCTGTTAGCTAGGTCATTTTGATGTAAAAACATAAAAAACCCCATTTTCCTCCAATGCAAATAAATGTTACAACATTCACTCTAGCCGAATAATATACTGATAATAGGAAATTACACCTATTACACACAGCTTATTACTAACTTGTATTATTTTTTCAAGACTCACAGTCTCAACCTCATAAAATTAGTGATAGCTGTAATAGAATTAAATTGTATGACTTCACTGACTCAGAAAGCATGCCCCCTGAATTTGGCCACATGTAGTATGATCTTAGACATGGACAGTGGGGAAATTCACACCAGCTCTGATTTACAGAAATCATTTTGGCTGATTTTCCTCCCCAGTTCCCAGGCTTCTATGACTGAATAATTAGCTTTAGAGGAAGTTATGGTGGATAAATGAGTGCACAGCAAATAGCTGCCACAAACTAAATACCTAGAGGAATTCAAGACAAGAAAAACAAAAGTTAGAGATTCTTGGTTTTTTACAAATATATATCCATGAAGATAAAACATAGGGGAAGAAGGGCATAATGGCATTTTCTATAATACTTCCAATCAAGCAAAGTATATGGAAATAAGAATAGTGTAATTTGAAATAACAGTAAGTGAGTAATAAAATAATTCAGGGGGAAAAAAGAATTATTTAATGAGCACTGTTATGTGTTTTGAAAGAATCAAGACAATGACCTTGAAAGGCAGAAAGATGATGAAGTCTCTTAATACCCTTAGCAAGTGTTAGCTATTATTTAATCAATGATCCTGGACAGCTTTCTCCAAAGAAGTCATAAAAAAAGGTGGCAGAGATCCCAGGAGCTGTGACATTCAGCTTTAGCACAATTTTAAAGACTTTAAAAATGTTAATTTGTGCTAATTAAAATTTGCAATCAGGATGCATGGGTAACTTCAGGCCACTTCATAAAACACAAGTCCTGGGTATAAAGAAGGAAAAGTGGAAATACACATATTCCAGGTAGTTGCCTGATACAGAACCGAGATATAGGAGTGCAATTAATGCCAGTCAGTGTCATTAATGTATTTGAACGTGTCATATTCTTGTGCTGTTGTAGGGCATTTGATTTATTACTGTAAAATATTCTGCAACACCACTCCCAATGTTGAGAGAAGACACATTGAATGGGTTAAGAATCTGGATTATAGACTCATTTTTAATGATCACAAACGGGCTGTCTTCATTTAATGGGACTGTTAAGTAAGGTTATGCAAGACTTGAAACAGTTTTATGATGCTGAATTTCTTCATAGGTCACTACCACGAAAATTTCTAGTTTGAAAGCCTCCAGAGAACAGAAACAACTGGGGGGAGGAGTGGTTCATGGGATAAATTATGAGGATGTGAAAATCACCACCAGCAGCCTCATTTGTTTAGACTGTTGATACATTCCTGTAAACTATAGTTTAAAGAATTTAAGTGCAAAGAAACCAGCAATAAGGAGCACAGTTCATGACTAAGTAAACTACACTGAAGAAAGCAGGAACCATGAAGAGTTTGCGAAGTCACAACAGGACATTTCATAGTGATACTGTCACCCCCCGAAACCTTCATCTTCTATGACTCTAAATAAAAAGAGACTCTAAACCTCTCATTCTGGCAACACAGGTGATAAAATAGTACACGCAGCTTTAGTGTCTCTGTTTTCCTAAATGCTGTTGTGTACATTGTGTAGGAAAAAACTTGCAAATATTATTCATGTGACAGAGAAAATGTTTAGTAATGAACAAAAAACCTCAGTCTATTTAACTTAAAAGCCTACAGACAGGGTGGAGAATCATGACATTAAGAAAACACAGCATACCAGACCTGGTTCTCTAGCACCAAGGAAGCAAAGAGAAGCAATGCAAGGCAGCTGAAACTGCCTCAAACCAACTGAGCTGAAACCAGCTCATACTGCATACAAGACATGGGCAAGGTCAGTGGTATCCTGGGGGCAGTAGGAAGAGCATTGCCAGCATGTCACAGAAGGTGATCCTGCCTCTGCGCTCAACCATGGTGAGGCCTCACCCAGAGTGCTACGTCCAGTTCTGGGCTCCTCAGGACAAGAGAGACACTGAGTTCCTGGAGCAGATCCAGCAGAGGGCAAGAAAGATAATTTAGGGACTGAAGCACCTCTTTTACAAGGAAAGGCTGAGGGAGCCCAGCCTATTCAGCTTCAAGAAGAAAAGACTGAGAGGCGACCTCATCAATGTACACAGTATCTGAAAAGAGGGTGTTAAGAGGAAGGACCAGGCTCTTCTCAGTGATGACAACCAATAGGACAAGAGGCAATGGGCAGAAACTGATGCACAGAAAGTTCCCCCTGAACATGAGGAAGAACCTTACTGTGTAGGTGACTGTCCCTCACTTGACATACTCAAGCACCACCTGGATACAATCCTGTGCCATGTGCTCTAGGATGGCCTTGCTTGAGCAGTGAGGTGGGACCAGATGATTCACTGTGGTCACTTCCAACCATATTTAATTCTGTGAATCTGTGATTCAGTTGCAGTACATTACCAAACTGTGTCATGTGAGACTTAATCTTGGTCTTTCCTTCCACAGGTAAGTGGAGGGTAATACAGAAACATAGTTAGCTTTGAGGGAAGGACAGTGCTCTCAACTGCAACCTCCTGGATTGACTATGAAGTTGCACTAAGAACAATTTGAGAGACATCTGAACAACAATTCTGAATACCAGTGTACTGAAGTAGTGCATATTGTCTAGTAAGCTGCAAAAAGTAAAGAAAAGAGGTAGACAGCTACGCATATCACCAGTTCTAGTTTTCAAGGTTGCATGCATTACAAACAAAACCGATAGCATGAAGAACTCTCATAAGCCAAATGAAGAGTGTGTCTGAAAACATGAAAAATGTCCATGGCAGGTGGTTAGAACAAGATAATCTTTAAGGTCCCTTCCAACCCACACCTTTGTGTTTCTATGATTTTTAGTCTGACCTTCACACATCAGAGAACAGGAATAAGCACCCATGTCAAATCCAACTCCTACTCGTCACAAGTGCAGCACTGTTTTCACAACATTAGCAAACTCCATCTGTGAGTTATGCTAAGATGTACACTGCCAGAAAGCTGCCCTACAAAATGGAGAGTCTACTCAGCCCTGGAAGACCGCAGAAGAAAAGAATGGTCGTTTCATCCAGCAAGCAAAGGCATGTGGATGGACTTAGCCAAAACCCAGAGCTGGTCTGGAGGAAGTAGCAGGACAGCAAGAGACAAGAAAACTGTGCTGAATCAACCAACCTCACCAAGCTTCTCTAGATTCCACATAAGACTCTCTGGCTAGGAGAGAAAATGTAGAATTTAAGTAGAAAAAACAAGCAAACAAACAAACCATTAGTAATTTTACAAATATGAAAAGTTGTTTCAGTTGCAGCACCCAGCTGCCACATACTAAGTGAGAAGCAGGGGTAGAGACAAAGCTGGGTCTCATGCTGATATCAAAAAGAGATGAACTTCACTGGTGGCTGAGAGCTGATACCTGTAATTGGAACAAATCTCTAGTTCTTCTCTAGGAGCCTCAGTTTTAAGGATGCTAGCTGTAGCACGATTATACTGTTTTAAAAAGGTTTTCTTGGAAGTCTTCTGCCTGTCAAAATTACATTTATCAAAAATTATGGAATAGCCTATGCTTTATTATTTTACAGATCTTTTTATTTGGACTATATGATTCTTATGCATTAAATACAAGCATTTTATGTTGCTAAACAGACTGAGATGACAATGTTCTTCTGAACTATTTTAGGGGAAATATGTAGTAAAACCCAGGAGCTGAGGTGTTTAATAAAGAGTCAGGTTCCTTTATTATTTTAAATTTAAAAAATAATAATGAAGATAAATTCATTCTGGTAAAATACATAATTCAGTTTGTATTTACTGCCCTCTAGTGATTATAAAAGCATTAGCTATGAATATATAGGAACACTGAGCTTTTCTCAGATCATAAATGTCACAATGTGGTTCACTAATTTTCAGCTATACCAGAGGAGAATCTTTACAGGTATGCTCTACAACTGCAGCATTTTCCATAGACACTCATGAGGAATTACACAAGCAAAAGAAATGACACTCTATTTCAGCTCTTGTTTTGGGGACCAGTGTCAATCCTTTCAGATATAATATATACTAATCATTTTCTTGAAAGTTTTCCACATAAGGACAGAGTACATGTGTACATAATAGTCTCTAAAAAACACCCTGCGGTAAATGGAGTTTAATTTCCGCAAATAGCTTTTTACAATATTCTGCTAAGTTTTCCCCTGAATCTCATGCTATCAAAATTATGCAAATTACAAAAAAAGCTGCTGTTAAAAGTTAATTTAGACAGAGGAAAGTGGATCAGGGTGTGACTACCACTGCAGTTATGACAGCAGATTTGAGGAGACAGAAAGCAGTGATGAATAGTTCAGGTGGTTACTTCTCTGACAGAATATTGGCAACTGACAGAATCAATGACCCCAAAAATGCAGAATCACATGAAAACCTTATTTCTGTTTTTATATGTATATGCCCCCTGCAAGTAAATAACCACCCTGTAAGTACCTTCCAGAGCATACCCATGAAAGAAGTTTATACCCACATTATACATTTTTGCAGACAGCTATATCTAAGAAATGTGCAAAGAGGTCTGATACTTCATTCAGAGAGCTGCAATGACACACTTATCCTGAGACTGATACAGCTATAAAGCACAAACTAGGCTTTACAGGGGTTCTTATTTCATACAGAAGTCTGGTATGCCATGTAAGAACAAACCCCAGCTTTTTACAGGTATTGCTGGATTAATCTTATGTCTCCTGTAACATGGCATTCTTATTTTAATGACGTGCTCCTACTGTAGACCTCACCAAAGTCAAGCTTTAAGAGTTCATCAGAAATACTCCTAAATGGTTGCAATTTCATGCTAAAAGAAACAACTTTTTCATCCGTCTTTGTACAGCTGTGAAAAATACCCAGTGGTTCCACAGACAAAAGCAGAGATTTGTGGAACATGAAGTGACTACTAACACTGCAACAGGGGCAGTACAGCTCTGATAGACGTGCCTTAGCAAATGCCCACAAATCACACACTGCCAATATCAACATTTTAAAAGCAAACTGCAAGTTGTTTCAAGCAATTTTGTTGGTTCACACTCCAGTTCTTATTAACCATGGCTGTTGTATTTCTTATTAAGGTGCGTGTGATAGCATCATTGCTCTTTCAAGGAAGGTTATTCACTAACTAATACTCATTTCAGTGTGTCCTTCATGCTTTTCATTTGATTATTTATTTAGGTACTATAAATATGCTCTACATCCACGGAGATTCACAAAATAATGAACATCTATTCATCTGGAACAAGAGAAACAACTAGTCTCATCCATTACAGCCTTGTCACACACATACAGGGAAACAAAAAAAATGTCATGCTTGTTTTTTTTGTCTAAGTAAGCATTTCACCTGAATGCCTCTAGGTCACGTTAAGCAAACAATCGCAAAACCCAAGTGGTTTCCAGTCCCACAGTCAGGTGTACTGTGAGGCTGGGTTTTCGGGTCCACATGAGGGAGATGGAGACAAGATAACATAACCAGGCCAAAGGCAGCTCTGTAATTTCCTGAATAGCATACTTATTATCTCTGACAGTTAAATCCCTCTTACAAGAAGTCTCAGTATTCTCATAAGGAAGCTTGTGGAAGGCCCATGTTTCCTTACTCCTAGTCTATTGGTACCAATGATTTGCCTCTCATCCTACACACAGAATTTGAGTGCCTTTCGGGGCTCTGACTTCAGGGCTCTGACTTCTCGCATGGTGGTGACAGTGCCTGGTGGGTCCTGCTGCAGTCAGATCACACAGACCTGTCGCTCGGCTCCCTGCCTGGTGCTCAGTTCCTCAGCCATGCATGGCTGCACACCCAGCCAGAGTTTAGCAGGTTCAGACACGGCCATGCCCCGAGATGTTGGCCAAGGGCTGATAAGAGCAAGCGAAATATCCATGCCTGAAAGCAAACACTCCTCACTGTTCCCAAGTCACCATGTCCCATGTTGTGGTTCTTCCATGAGTGCAGACCTGCAGCGTCACACTGAGAACATCTTGCTTCTTCCTACTCTGCAGTGTGGATCATTGTGAGACAGGGATATTAACCCCAAACCATTCTTGTGCTACAAGGCTCAAACCTCACTGGCTCAGAGCCCAGGGGCTACAGACAAAAGCCCTCCCAACTACAGCCAGTTTTGCACTAGGTTTTAGCTAAGAGAGCTGCAACTCACACAACTCCTACATCTATCAGTCTCCAACACAGTCATCGCAACAGCTGAAACTGTTTTGTGGGAGCCCTCTCACCTGTGTGAATTTCACTTCTTTTTATGAAATTAATCTAACACCAAAGCAAGCACCATGACTATCTCACGTCACACATACTTATGAGTATAAATTTATGCATTTCTCATTAACATAGTAGAAATGGATTTTAGGTGAGAGGTACCCATTTTGTCATACTCCAGGGTTTGTTTTTTTTTTTCAACATTTTTGCATTATTCACAACTGACTGTTCAAATGTAGACAACACTTACATTAATTTTTCTAGGAGAATAAGTGCTGCTTCCAACAAACCTCAGTTTGACCATAAATTCATATTTACAAGTAAACAAATTTATAGCTAGATCAATATTTTCTTTGAAAATACTCAAAATGTGGCTTATATTTATCAGTTTCCACTATACTGTAACACTATATAGTAATTCTCTTTTGCAAACACTGCTTTTACCCATTGTTTATAACCAGTTAATATTTTGTACTTAACAATCATTAAAAGTAAATTCATAACAAATTAATAATAATATAACAATACTTTAGCTTTGATAATTTAGTTCACTTATTAACTTAGCACAGAAAAGCTTTAAAGAAAATTTGATTTGACATTTAAAACCTCTGTTTAATCAATGACAACCCACCAATGATCACTTATTTTCTGACCTCTAAACTAATGAATCTGGCTATTCATTCAAAATTTGAAGTGAAAGGTAGATTAAAAAACATGGAGGTAACATTGCATACTGCAAACAGATTAGGTTCCACTAACTGAAGTGCATCATTAGATTGAGGTATATTCTCTGATGAACTTGCAATATAGATACAGAATACACAGACATTATTCAAGTTTATCTCTCAACCTTTCATTATTACTAGGCATTTTATCAAGAAACGAGGCATTTTTCATATTTCAGTCCTCTTAAATAGATACTTTTAAGTCTCTATAAAAATCATCCCTAATTTGAAAAACATCTTAAAATCAAGCAAAACCAATAAGAGCTAAATAGGTATGGCATCATTATCTTTGGCTCACCTTTTCTTTTGTTAAAAAAAAAAAAAAAAAGGTTGGGAAAATCTGGCTGCTTTTTGCCCATATATATACAATATTTGGAGCAGCTCAAAAAGCTCTGGGCAGCACATGAAACTCTGGTAAAGACCTTGGCAGATGCAGAAAGATATCAGCCTACCCAGTTACACGGGCACACACACACAAACCCACTTTTGCCCTGAGAAGGAGAGAAATGTTAAAAATGCTCACAGTGGCTCTAATTAAACTCTCTCCAGTCTTCCAAAGAAGCTCCTGTTTAACAGCTGATTCTATCAACTCTTTATCAAAGTGACAACAATCACAAATAAAACCAGCTCCATTCCCAGCCTGATGAACTAAATGTAGAGACTCTTACTAGCTCCAGCTAATTGAATTCACATAAACCATTCCAATGCCCCAGGCACAGGAGTGATACCCTGGTACATCCCACAGTTCTGCCTGCCCGTGTTCAATCCATCTTTTTTTCAATCTCCAAACCAGAAAAAAGCCAAGAAAGGATGTAAAAAGAGTAGTTCATCCGTACAGGACTGTAAAGTTAACTAGGGAGCTGATGTCTTGTCTAAGGCAAATTCCATTCAAAATGAGATATAATATTTGATAACGTCAGTGAATATTTACGTTAATTTTCATACTCACTTCACAAGATTGATGTGCCTATTCTGTTAATTACTACCTGATTTACTGCTACACATGTAAAAATCATAATTGTGTCTTTTAAAAACAAAACATGTTTCTCATTTTCAGACTGTTTTCTCCATGTGCATTAGGTGGGGAGAATTCCCAATATCACCCAGTCCAGTGTAAGGACAACACATAGTTTTCGTGAGCAGAATGAGGATTTGCCTTGGCTATTGTCTAGTGCACCACTGTAGTAGTCACCTCATATTAAAATATCAGCATAAATTACTAATACTAATTAAAGTCCTGGGTCTTGATTAGAAAATTTCCTGAGAGGAAAAGGACTATGAAGCAAAGCAGAGATATTTGTCCGAGCCTGAAAACAAACTCCTTGAAGACTGCTGGTAGTCATAAAGCACAAGTCAAAACAGATCCTATCCCTTCCAGTGTTGCTACCTATGAGTCCATCAGCAATACTCTGCAAATACAGCACAGGTCAGTGTGACTCTCACCATTCAACAAAATTATGTGCATCACCAAAGGTAAGACACTGCTGGGCAGGATGTGAGGTGAAAAGGCACACTGGAGAACAGAAAGATGTGTGTAGAGCATGCTATTTCACAATAGCCAAGACTCTGTAGAAGGAAACAAAGAAATTAAACAAAACCAAACTCCATATAACTCCTCCCTCAAGAGCAATTAAGGCACGGTTTCCTACTTAGTGACACCATTGAAATGACAAGGTGCAATAAGATTTAACACTCAACATCTGTCCTTCCATCCTGCCTCTGATCAGTCAGGCAACTTTAGCCTTCTACAACTGGGACATTTTTTCAAGTTCTGATACCAGTTTCAAGAACAAAACAAAACTGCCTATGTACATCAGCATGCTTTTATTTATACCACATCTATGCAATCTAAAAGACTCACGAGTACAGGAAGAGTATCTATCTGAAAAGACAAAACACCACAACATATTTCTCAAACTCTATTTCTTCCTACAGACTTTTTTAATCCCAACAGCAGTTTTATTTTGCATTATCATTCCTATAACCTATCTTTCACAGGCCTGTGAAACAAAGATCAAATTACAGTTGAATACTCCTGATCACAAAAAAAAATTATTTGCTTTAGCTGCCGAATGCCAAGATTTGTTTCTGCACAAATTTTTTAGAGCACTTTATCATCTTGCTTCTAAAACTTAGCTGTTGCACTTTAAAAACAGAGGTATGTACAAAAAGCTAGAAATGCCAAGCTCTGACTGTGTATCAAAAACTTCATCATCCCGAAACTTTTACAACAACCAAAAGAGCTGCAGAAAATCCATCCCAGCTAGAAAATGCACATATTTGTTTTTACTGATGATAAGTAAGGGGGAAAAACAACTACCAAATTTTGAAATGCAATCTTAGCTGGGCCGAATATTCAGACACACAAAACTTTGGCATGCTTCCGAGTACAGGAAAAATACAGTCATTTTACTGAGAAATATGGGTGTTGGGCTTTAAAGTTTATGTAGCCAAAGAGATATTCTGTGATTTGTCAAATAATTCATCACATTAATATTTCTAGGACTAAATATACTTAAAAGTTTTCCAGCTAAAGTTTCCATTGCAAGCAAGAAATAAGTAATCTAAAAGCACTCTTACATATTTAATTTCATTTTTTGGTACTTTAAACCTGTTTTCTTGCAAGCAGCGTATAACAGAAAACCTCTGACATGTACACACAGAACAGCTTTGTAAAAGCAGCGAGAATACTTTCTGGCTTCTTGCTGAGACACAATAGCCTACATTTCCTACGAAATGGCACTCTCCTCTCTGCTTGTTGCTTTGGCCATGCCATAGGAACTTGAAAGCTTGAACTATTTTCCCCCAGACCTGTTTGTTTAGGACAAGCCAAGGTGCTTGCTATCATGGTGCCTGGATCAGCAGGGCGAACGTTCACAGCAGCAGCAGCAGCAGGAGCCAGCACCATCTGCCGAAAACAGTAAGCAGCAGAGGGCAGAAACGCAGAGGAATCCAAGCACTCTCCCTGCAACACCAAACACAAGGGCTGCTTCGACACGCACTATATCTCATGCAAAAAATGCATCCGGATTAGGCTGCAGAAGTACTTTTAAGCTTCACTTCTCTGTGGCAGCAAAAGCTGAACAGGGGTGAACTAAGGCTAAGAAGGAAGAATCCCAGAGAGCTACAGGTTTAGAAAGCAAAATAAACATTGCATTTTGCAAGGTCTCAAGTACCTTCACATAATGACCTCAGTCTGAAAACCATCCTTACAAACATGCTAATCATTACCTGTCAAATGTAACTATTTTATAGTGTGTTTCATTCACTTCAGCTACCAAACCAAAAACATTGTTTCATGTGTACTAGTCAAGGAGGTCCCTTTGTGCATGGGGAAAACATGGCCCAAACCAAAGCTTTGGCAACTCTCATGCTACCCATGCATCACTTTTAATGTATCAGGGCTTAGCCAATGTACAGGAGGTAACAAAGTCACCAGTGCCACTGCAGTGGCCATGAAGCTTACCAACAATAGCCAAGAATCACACTACTGCTGACATACTTAAAAACACCAATCACCTGCACAGCCAGCACTAGAACACCTTAGAGCCTTATCCTTCAAAATCATTTGCATAAGCACACAGCAATTTCAGTTTATATTATTTTTTAAAGTTATCAAATCTTTAAAAACAAAAATTCAAATGTTCCTTGTATTTGTCATTACTTATCACAGTGCCAATAAAGTTTGGCGAACACATTAACTACTCAAAACATTATTGCATATGTAAAAAATGTCTGTTTTCTAGTCTGTCTTGGCAATTTTTCATTAAAACATACTCAAAGATGCTCAGGTCCCCAATGTCTATGCAGCAGCCTATTTTTCAGTTGTTTCTGTTCCATAAACTCTTTTTTACTCTATTAATAAAAGAACACCATCTTGTTATTTCTTTTTTTCTTACACCAAGCTCTTCTGTGCCTTCTGCTTATTGGAGCTGTACTACTTTTTCCATGTCCAGAATGAGTACAGATGTAGAGATACTGCTAAAGAACACAGACAAAATGTCACCTAGGACATTTATCCTTTCTCTGTTGTGAACAGTTCCAAAAACTAACAACTGCTTCCTTGTATCAGTAAGTACACATGAATCATATCCTCACTTATGAAAAATTGTTCTTCCTTTAGACCACCCTCTGAAGCACCACGGGACTTGGGGGGCAATATATTATGAAAAGTCATTGTTTCTACATAAAATAATCTTTCAGTTTATGTTTTACAATGCTCAGTACAAACCACCGCACTGAGAAAGAGTAGGAAAAAATATCTGACACCTTCATATCTAGGCTGCCTTCCTGAATCTATTGATGGGTATCAGTATAGAATAAGAGAACTGCATTTTATTATAAAATTCTACCTACCCACTTTGGAGTCTTCTTCTTAGAAGCTGATTTATGGTAATTAAAGCATCATTATTGCTATTCATTTTGCTCTCTGTCATTAGAAAAAAACATCTCTGTTGTAACTGTTAGTTCCGAATCACAAAAATCAAGTTTATGAAAATATTAGTATCTCAGCTGGCAGTGTAAGGTTGTCTGCAATCCTGAGTAAATTACTGCATTAAGGCTGTACAGTCAACCTTGACCACAAGATCAGATAGCCGGGTTTAAGTATGTTAACGTCAGCTTTTACAGGTCCTCTAAATCATGTAAACTAATTCAATTAAAAACCACACATCTTTATATTCATCAAACAATACTCCTGAACCTAAGTATCTGGGGAATATGACTGATATAGTGGAATGGTTAAGAGGTTTCAATTAACCACATAAATTTTTTTAAAGGCTTGGCTGTTTATTCCAGAATAAAAAGATCATTGATTTTGTTTTGCATAAACCAGCAGCCTTTCTTATAGCAATTCTGAGAGGAAGGTTTAGTTGACAGTATTGTATTGCTGTGGGATCTTATAAAAGTACTCAGCCAGCTTATTTTCATTAGCTGATCATATATTAGTGGACTACAACTCAATAAAAGAAGGAAGCTGTTTAAATTTTATTTCTAGAGAATCTCATAAACAGGCCCTACACATTAGCTTGATTCAGTGTTGCTCCACTGCTGGTGACTGGAGATGGTACTATTGTCTATGCAGCTCCGTTTCAACACCTGGAGCAGGCACACAGAGAGAACAACAGGCAGAGCATGCCCTAGCACAGCAGTGTCTCCCTTGGCTGTAGATCCAGACGAAGCTGCAGTCCCCCATTGGAGCACATCGTGCCCATCAGGCACACAGCAGGGCGGCTTCACCTCTGTCCTGCTCAGAGGTGAACAAGCTCAAGAGGCAGGTGCTAGTCACTGCCCTGCTTACATGCTTTCAACGCAGGAGGAGTAGCATCACTTTCCATCATGCCTCAGCGTGCCTAGATTCAGTTTTGCAGCTCACTGGGGGACTGGCTGTGAGTTAACAGAACTGGGATCAATTTCTACTGAGATATGCTCTATCAAAAAAACAAAATAAAGCAAACAAACAAAAAAACGAAGACCAGGAAATATCCATCCACAATACACTTAATGCTGTGGTAAGTCTCCTAAACACAGTAAGTTTTAGCAGGTGATAAAAAAACCCTAACATAACTGAAACAGGAAAACAGTTTCTTTATGAGACGAAGTCTCAAGTGACATTTCAACAAATACCACATTTGTTGTACCAAAGCTTCATATAATAGTAGAAGCTGCCTCTTACTAGAAATACACAATTTATTAAAAAAAAAAAATTAAAATAACAACTGCTTTCCTAAATGCTTCATATCTTACAGTCCAACTTTGACTAAAGCAGCACCCTACCATGAATACAATGCCAGAGTTCTTGGCTCTAAATACTGTCAAAAGAGCCACAAACATGTAGATACTTCTCATGCCTTTCAGTTGTCATGAACACCATGTTATTACTAAGAAGGAGGTTATTAGATACACATAGCCATGAAGAACCTTTTTAAGTAACAGTTTTGAAAAAAAAAAAAAATTTGTAAATGCCAGAAAAGGTACAACGATTTCAACAAAATAATTCAAAATCTGGAAAAATTTTCACAAGTTCAAAATCCTTTATTATGGTGGTTGAAAATAATATTATTTTCCCACATCAAACCCTAGTTATTTACTCTGTAACAGTTTGTCTATATTTTTCTGTCCCATTATGCTAAAGGAATGAATCTTTCATACTGTGGCATTTCCAATAACTAATGAGACTACAAAAAAGAGCTCTTTGTATGTTGGCATGGACAATTTGCTTATATTCGTGGAAAAAATTATCAAGTTATTAGGGACTGGGAAACTCTACAATCTTAGAAGCAGCTAAAAAAGTGAAAAATATTAAATAATAACAACCCTCAGAGAGGTATAATGCTTCTTACACATCTCTTACATCCAGGACCGTTCAAAAAGCAGTGAATGAGAGATGCAAAAACCTATTTTTTTCCCTAAAATTTAGAATACAGACTGAATATGAGACATTACAAGCTCCTAACTTGTTTTTGAGCCTTGAAATGCCAGTGTTCTATCAACTGTTATGTCTATGATTTCTAGGCTCCTTTCCACTGGTGCAGAACCGGATAGCCTGTGTCGGATGTCTTCTGTTTGACAAGAGTCCCCCAAAAAAATGGAAGGGGCTGATACCACCACGGATTTACGATGTTTTGAAATCACAAATGCCTGCTTATCATGGTCCAAGGAGGACAATGATATTGCCGTCATATACCCCCACAAGGAGTAAGGGCTGCTCACAGCTCAGTTGCCTTGAGCCTCACTCACAACATTTGCTTCACTATCCTAGCAGAAAAACTATGTTTCATGATTTTTCGCATTTGGCAGCAACCCCACAACCCCAGTGGATGCAGCAGGATTTTCACAGAAGAGATTCAGTCACGGCTGAAGTGGCACCACTACTCCATCCACTTGTTTCTGAGAAGGTGGAAGTGTTCACGTGGAAGGAGGGGCTGGTGCAAATCATCTACATGAAAGCAAGTTTCACCCTTTATCTTGCTGCAGCAAATCCTTGTGCAATCCAGCAAGCAAAGTACTATCTCCTTTTGTTTTTTTATATATACATACATGTACACCTCACTCAACACTGCAGCTACCAGAGGGCAAGTCTGCTGCTCTCCAGAAGCATGAGAAGCCTTACATGAGAGCAAGTAGAGTTGTGTACAGGGCAGTCTAGCCCAGGGGTCTTAAATTCTTTTCAGGCTAGCTTTAGTGAATGGAAAGCAAGGAGTTCTCCTATAAAACCAGTCATTCCTTACCCCCACAATATTCTTGCTTTTTTCTTTTGTTAAAAAATACAACACAACTGGGGAAGCCACACAAACACACATGAATTAAAATTTAGGCTTACCACCTTATCAGTATCTCTTTGTCACTGCACAAACCGAAATCTTTAATGAATGAAAAATTTCCTCATGGTGCACTCAACAAACATTTTCTTGCTAACAGCTGCTTCTTAATCATAATCTTTATCACAAGCAACACTCTAAAGAGCTAACGGAATCCTCAGATTTTCTTAGAGAGATCTGAGAACTTAAGACCCAATTAAACTATCATGTCAGCCAGCCAAACACAATGGCATTGCCAGAGATTATATAAGAGGACTGTCACATAACAAACCCCATTATTTAATCATGAAAACAATAAATTTCTTTTCTACTGTTACGTTTTCAGCACCTATTTTTTACGTGCATTAGCTGAAACCCAAGTGAGTGACAGATGTTTAAATCCTCTTAAGTGGATATGACATATTATCTCGTCCCTTAAGTGGAAACAGGTCAATCTAACCAGTGGCTGTGACAGAGGAGACAATTTTACTCTGGCTGAGCTTCACGTCTGGGAAAAAACATTGCAAAAAAATTATGCTCTTACATACAAAAGGTAATTTCTGAAGACAAGCTCCTTACTGTGCCATGAACCTGTTCCCAACGCTGGAAGCAACAATACAAAAAAGACAACACTAAAACCTAGCCCATTAACAAAAGACTGAGTCGTGTTCATCAGTTCTAGACACAGCCTCTCTAGGACCACACATAAATACTGAGCACCACAGCTCTTAAGCTTCTTCACAGAGTAAACAAAGATAAAACAGATTGATTGACTAAATCAGGAGTCAGAGCCTGTCATCAGCTCCATTTATCCTGGGTCTGGGTAAACTCAGGGAGTTACTGTCAGCCTGGGGTAACACAGTAATACTTCTCCATCCACTAGGGGCTTTTGCGAAGAGCTGCCAAGAGGCTGGAGGCGCCTTCTGGCCCTCCTTTTTTCACTCAAGTGAGGGTCACACCGGAATGCCGACAGCAGGGCATTCCTGGGAAAACACAGTGAAGGTAGCACACCACCTCTGTTTGAAGCATTTTAGGGTTTATGGTCCATTATTTCACAGAAATAATAAATTTAGCCTCGCTTTTCCCCCAGATATTATGTTAGTCAGCTCCCCATTGCCTGTATAAGCTATTCTAGTGCTGAAAAAATGAAAGGAAAAATACTTTTTAGCAGCAAGAAAATGTGATTATAAACCAGGTTATAATTGGCAGAGGAGACAATGTGAAAAAAAAATACCCTAACTGAACAGATTTCAGGTAGGTAATTTCTTTTTTTTAAAAGTATCATTACAATTACTGTTTGAATGTATGTAGTGGGTGACAAGTATAGGACTATAAATGTAAGCCAAAATCCCACTAATATTTGTGCCCCGTGTTACATTAGTGTAGTCTTTGGGCATTAGCTGGTTGATAACACTGATGCTTTGAGGAGCCTCAAATCACTTTAAAAAAATCTCAAAAAGATTCTTAAAAAGTAGCGAACACTAGTAACTGTCTGTAAATAGACTTCTACTCTAATCTGTAAGCATTTGCACACAGTGGTATACAAGCTGGACAATTATAAGATAGTCTATACTTAAAAAGTAGGTTTGTAGTTAACACGGTCCAACTAAATGAAATCAAAATCTTCTCAGCTTTGATACCTAAGAGATTCCTGGCGAAAAAGTATTCACTTACATTTGTAGAGGGAAAGAAGTAGCCTGTGAATAATATCTTCTAAACTCTTGATCTTTACCAGTTACTAGCAAATCCTGCAAAAAATATCATCTGCAGGACAGTTAAAACTGAAACAAAACTGACACAATTTGAAACTTTTTCCATGTCTAAGTTCAGATACTCAGACACACAAAGGCAACAAACAAGAGATGTTTGCAAAATCATGATTACAGAAGTGAAAATATGCTTTTGCATGCAAGTTTCATAATACATACTCCTCCATGCTTGACTAATCTACAAATAAAGCTGTCTAACAGAAAGAAGTTACTACAACTTTATTACTAGAATTTTTAATTTGTGTATTGTCTATCAGAGAAAAGCTCTCAGATCCGGTATCAGGACCATAAACAAGGTAGTGCCAAACTGCATACTAGAAGAAGACAGTTCTTTTCCCAGAGAACTTAAAATTTATTAAACTTTGCTTTAACCTTATTTAGTAGAAAATAAAAGAATAGGATGCTACTCATTTAAAAAAAAAAAAACATTAAAAAGAAAGAAAGCAAGAAAACTACCACTCTGCAACCTGGAAATTTTAAAAATTTCATTTGCTTCTATATGTGCATCAAAGTGTAGCTGTATCTAAAATCAGAAATCACAATCAACAAGCTAGTAGCCTCCTAAACCCTGCATTTTTCAGGACATATTACTGACAATTCAGTTTAGCAAAAAGTGATATGGGTTAGCATCTGTGAAAATCAGAACAGTTAAATAGAAATATCTAATTATGCCTTAGGATCCTATCTTTAATGACCTAGATTTGTAAACTATTTCCTAAAATTAATTTATATCTGTTCAAGAAAGCATCACTCAGAAAAACACAATACTACAGTCCACTGATGTTAGGCAATATTAACAGTACACGTGATAATCAGAAGTAATTCTTCAAAAATGAAAGACTATTTAGTCAATATCCTGAATTTAGGGCACTTCTTATGTTTTCTTGCTTTGAAGCCTTTCATCATTTTGAAGTGGTTCTAGAGGGGAATGAAGATGACAAACCTTCTTTGCTTTTAAAAAGCTAGTTTTCACTTGCTAGTACCCAATTTCAGAAGCTAGAAATTTAAGGAAACACCAAGTACTGTAAGATTCATAACAACACAATGACAAGTGACAATAAAACTACATACTATGTCCTTTCAAAATCACATTGATTTACAAACTATGTCTGTGGGTGCATCAGAGAACTATCCATCAGTTACTTCACACACAATGGCTGGAGGCATTTGGAAATCTTAACACAGGAATTGCCAGGAAATGGGAAATCATCTGGATATTACAGTTATAGTGATGTAAGGTGGGCAGCCAAACATCACAGCTGGCTTCCTACAGAACTGACCTAGAGTGTTTTCAAAGGTTCTGGGGTAACACTTAGCCCCACAACATGACAGGTCTCATGCAGAAGTTGTGGATAGCACCCTGCCACTACTGCTTTAATCAATTTTAAGCAGGGAGAAGAAGGATCTTCTTATGTATCTGCGTCATTCCACTTTCTGTCATCCAAAGCTGTGAGCTGGCACGTCACAGACTACTGCTAATTGAGCATGAGGGGCATCTAAACAAAATAAATACCCCTGGATTGGGATATGCTAATGCTAGTCCTATGCAAGCATTACCACAGTAAAGGGATTCCAAACAGATGCAGCCAACAGTTCAGACTGTCAACTCACTGCACAGAGATGGACTGGAGATAAGACTCACTCCCTGGCCTACTTCAGGCATTCAGGACACAAAATACTGGTTTCACCCTGGCTTTTTTCCTCTGCTATGGCAGGCTTTTCACAATGGGCAAAAGTTCTTACCTAGTGCAGAGTTTAATTCTTATGCCACCCCTTAAGTCTTGCAAGTGTTCACATAAATAAGGAAAACTAACACTGATGAAAATGCTGTTACATATGGAATAAAGGGGAGACAAATAAGTAAGTGAAGTAGCTGAGAGTCCAGGGTGAAAAACAAACCCACTCCAACAATCAGTCAGTCTTGTGGGCTGGTTCTCTGAGAAACCCAGAGCAATGGAAAGAGATAAACACGGTGAGAAACTATGTTCTGTACCAACAACATTCCTTTCCCTGACTTTCCCATCTAATTTTACAGGCCCCACTCTTCAAACAGAGAACAGAGTACTCTTGCAAGCTCATTTCTGATGATTCTTTAGAACAACCTGCTATACACCTGAAATGAAAATCCTCCTGCACTAATTTTTCTCACACTATTTTATGGGCTTGCTGGCTTATATTCAAGATTGTTCACATGATGGTAAGGGGCATGGATT
>VZRN01006754.1:1272626-1349023 GCA_013397935.1 Dasyornis broadbenti | reverse complement strand
TTTTTTTTTTTAAATTTCTTAACAAATAAATCAAAACAATCCCAAACAAGCATTGAAAAATGACACAAGTTTGTATACAAGGGGGTGGATTTCCAAAAACAGTGATAATGCTTACTAGTTCAAACAAATACAAGCAAAACATAGTATCAGATGCAGCATCTGAGTCTACTTATAACTGCAAATCAGTTGTTAAATTTTATTTTAAAAGTCCTCTTTCTGTAAAAATCTGAATATACTTGGCAAAACTTAAAAAACATTGATTTGCAATTAGTTTTACCTTATTCTAGAAAAATCTTGCCCTCACTGTTCATCAAATGCATTGCATATCTTATCTTTTATAGGGAGGTAAGAAATAAATACTTGAAAAAAGTGCAGCATTTTGTGAAGGAATGGTTTTACAGACATCACAAGTCAGGAAACCGACAGGTGTTCAAACTTGCTTGCAAGGAAAGACCAGGTTGTACATGTCGATCTGATCTCACTCTCTTTGGAAACAAAGATTCATATAGTGCTGAAACAGCCTCTGAAACTCGACTTTGTAACTTACCGATGCATACAATAGGCACTGAATAACAAGCCCTTTCAGTGGGCAATAAAAACTGAAAATGCAGTTCTGTGAACAGTGTAATGCCAGATAGGTAACTCCTAAAACAGAGCTCGAATTGGTGCTAAGAGTCACTAAAGCCAAGAAGAGCACAGCGGATATTACATTGTGGGACTAAACAGCACAAGTGTAATAATACTTCACATCTGACATGCAGGCACAGTTGAACAGGGACTTAAAAACAGTTAATAACAAACAGCAGATACTTGGTAAGAGCAGTTAAAGCAAGACAGTAGAGTATTAAGAAGGCACAAGCTGAGTCACAACAACAAATTGAAAAAAATTATTAGTTATAACTGAAATGGTTAAAAGGTGCTAAAATATCATCAGCTGCTTTTGCAGTCATCAGAGATGGAAAACTAGCCTATTTAATTAAAGCTTTCTTCTTATTTTTAATTGTACATGCTGCTGTTCAAGTACTCTGTTGATGAAAAATATAAAAATAAATTTTGAAGTAACACAGCAGTTTTATTAATTTGGCTTTAAAAAACTTCTTTGCAAACCAAAATCAAGAAAGAAAGTTTACGTATGAATGATGTGGAAACTCAACTTCAAATTGCAAAACCAAAACACATACAGACCATAGCAGATCCCAGCACAGAGTTCCCAGATTATGTGAATCCTCAGGTTCCAGGATGTGAAGGAAGTGCGCACGCTATCGCAGAAGCACACCTCTGGATGTAGGTGTCTATTGTGATGGCACTTTGGTTGAGAGCGTGTTCTTTCATAACAAATAGCGTTATAAGAGCTGTCATCATCACTGTTTACAAACAGAATCCACCATACAGCTCCCCTGGGCTCAAGAACTAGTCTTTATCACCTTTCATGTTACTGTCTACACCATTTCTAGGAAAGATCCCTAATTTTGTATGGGGTTCTGTGAAAAGAAAGAGTAACTGAAGAGATTATTGCCAGCAGCCCTGAAAAATCTCTTTGTGTTTTTAAACTGAGACACACAAGAGAACAGTGTAGCTTTCCAAGAGCACCATTACTTTCACAACTTGCACTGAAATTTAAGTGAACGGTGTATAAAACCACAATAGATGCGGGTCACGCACCCAAACTCGCATATGGACACTGCTCGCCCACGGGAAATTTCTCCGCCCGGAGCCGCTCCAGCCCCCTGGCCTTTCCGGCCGTCCCTGACCCTGCGCAGCCCCGGCTGCCGCGACCCCCGGCCCGCGCTCAGTGGGGAGCGGGGCGGCAGGGCCGAGCCCACGAGCTCCTACCTTGTTCGAGGCCATTTCGCTGACGGAGTGCCTGGTCTGCAGGGTCTCCAGCTGGTCCAGGCACCAGTCCAGCTCCTCCATGGTCTCGCTAGCCAGTTTTTGGTAAGCTTCCTCTGCGAAAAGACGGGGAAAGGCGCATTCAGTTGACAGGCGTTTCACAGGGCTCATGGGGAGCGCCAGCGCGCCCATCCTCCGCTGCCCGGTGCCCGGACACGGGGGCTGCTCCCGCATTCTGCCGGCGCGGGCAGCGGCACTGCCCTTCCGCGGGGCTGCGCTCTGCGGAAACACCGGGGCAGTGCAGGCAACAAACTTTGGTGCTGCCGGGCTCGTCCTTTGCCTCGGCTCCGCGCCCGCCCCGGGGCCGCGGCCGCCCGCAGCGCCGCCCCCTCGGGGGAGGTGTCCGGCTCGGCACCGCGCTCCGGCACCGCGGCGGGGCACGGACAGCGTGGGGCACGGCTGCTGCAGGGTACCCACATCCACCCACACCCCGCCAGCAGCTGCGCAGAGCCGTCCGAAGCGTCCGTCTCTTACCTATCATCCGCGGCACCATCAGAAATTAACGGGTTAATGTTTATAGAAGCATGTGGAGGGGTGTAAGAGCACATGTAAGTGCTCCGGACAACGCTGGCCCGCCGAAGCACCAGCTAACAAAGGAGTGCGCGAAGAACTGAAGTCGTGTTTGTTCTAACCCAGAGCCTGTGTGTATGTGAGTGCGTGTGCTAGAGCAGGCACAAAATATTGCATGGTGGCTGTAAGCACAAAAGAACAGATGAAAAAGTTTTGGAACTGGACGTAAGAAGACAATATGGGAAATGGACCCAATAAGGGTATGGAAAACCACGGTTTAACCAAAATTGCTAAATGTTCAATTGGAACTGTCTTGCAGAATTTTCAGTTGCAGACAGGAAGACATTCCTTCCCTTCTTCGAGAACTCCCCAACAACAGGAAATCTGTCAGTATGCAAATAATTTCAGAAAAATAATCCTATAGGTAGAGTGCAAGCCTCGCCTACCAAACCTGGCTATTTTTTATTCTAATATAGATCTGAAGGCAAGAATGCTTCTCCACATTAAACTCAGGGCTGAGTTCTAGTCCAGCTATGCTGTCTTGGAAGCTGTGTATCTGAAACATCAAGTTTTGAAACTGCTGGCGTGGTCATGTCTAGATCAGCTACATGCAAACATGACTCCAAGGCAGAGAAATGTTTCTTCAGTGAGCTTGTTGTGGACATCTATAACATCTCCCTTCACTTGATTCACATCTACAACATTTCCCTTGTTTCACATCAAATTAACCTTATTTTCAAAATGTCAGACAAGCAAAAGATCAGGAAAATAAATTAATTAAAACTCCTTTTCAAATAAAACACCCCAATATGGAATACTGCCAAATAGCTCAGTGCATTAGTGTACAACATCCTGGATACTAGATTCATATCTTTTTATGTTTCTGAGCTCGTGCTCAGAAACTTCAAGTTCCCTCATAGATGTTAAACTTCACATACTTGTGGCTATTGCAAGAACACCCCACAATTTTTGATAATGTTCACTTACTTCTGGAAAAAGGTAATGCAAGGACAAGTTTGAATTGAAATTAATTGGCAGAAGTATTTAAAGAAAATTTTGTAGTGCTTGCCACTTCAGTGACATATTAACCAACACTTAACAAAAATCATCCTATTGCATTGTAAACGTTGTTCAGATACATACTTACTATAAATGCTATCTCATCCAAAGGAATTCCCTGGCAAATATAGTTAGGATTTTACAGCCTGTTTATCTATCAAAAGAGAATCCATGATGTTCTGCAATACAACAGACATCACAGCTCTTGAACTAGTTCTTGAACACAGTAAAAACAAATTTGTATGATGTTATTTTGCTGCTAGCCTGCAGCCTGCCCAAAAGCAATTCTTGAAAATCAGATACTAGGAACCATGTTTTTCTTAACAAGATCACTTATTAAGAGAGTGTGCAGATAATGTTTTTCCAAGTAGTATGAAAACAACAAAATAAACTCAAGGGATACAATATTTAGGTAAAACTAGTAAAATGCTCAGTTTACTATTTATTTAGCAACAATATATATATTACCAACAGCACTTTACATTCAGGAATCTTCATCTACTATTCACCTTCCCAGTATATCTCAAAGCACATTAGAAAGCAGAATCCATCACTCACAAGGAAGTTCCTCACCCTCAGGATGCTTCTCACGATCTCCCACTTCAGACTGCCACACTTCAAGAGCCTATGACTGCCGTGGGGACCCGATTGACCACTCAGATTAAGTAAAATTCTGATGGCCAATGCTAGGCTTAAGACTTGCTGGACTTGGCACCTCCTGACAATTCTTAGAACTCAGAGCTGTCAGACCAGTCCTCATATCTTAAATGGAAATAAAAGGTTTTCTAAATGATGGCAAAGTACCCATCAAACAAGCACACCTGCAGTTCTGAAGGGCAGAACAACCGTAGGAAAGCTTTTTTCTGAACAGTACCAAAGCTCTAAATTTGGCCCACACTTTTGTTGTTATACAATGTGGTGGAAAATGTTGAGGTTAACAGCTTTTCAAGTATAACACTCCGGTGCCACTAAGCTAAGAATAAAAGAATAATTATCAGCTGTGCAGCTCTGAGAGCCTCACAACACTGTTTCTGACTTCTGTGTTACCTCTAAGGTAGCGCCCTGTAATTATTCCCATCCAGGACTGATCTACTAATCAGATTTTTGTTTTAGGCACATGATCAAGCTTCCCCACCCAGATGATGAAGTCCTAAAACAGATTAACTCCTGCAAGTGAGAGGCATCTTGAAATGTCAAAGGTTCTTTTTTTTGTCTCATTAGGCTTTAATACGAGGAAGAGAAGTACATTTTAACACCAGCTGCTTTAAGAATTTGCATGTTATTTGGTATACACTTTTAGAAAAAGGGAAGTGACAGCAAATGTTCTCTTTTCAGTTTACAGATAACAAACAATTCCAATATATGTAGCTTTCAGTATGGTACATAGAAAAAAAACCCCAAATAACAAATGAAAGCAGAAAGAAAAACCTCTACCATAATCATTTGGCACTGCAAAGCTATTTTTTTTAAGTGTTCTACTGTCTGTGTTTATAAAAGACTTGATTCTTAGCACAGCTCCTAACACAACACCATAGATGGCTGCACTTTAATTCACATTGTTATTTGGGAACAATTTCTGTTCAAAAATTTTGAAGGGAAATAATACTATAAGGCAATACTTATGTAGAGTGTCCACTTTACATAATGGTTTCTCATGATTTTCATATATGTTGTACTACTATTCCTGGAGAACATAAAGCAATACTAGACTTTTCTACTAGCACTCAAGTGTAGTTGTACTAATCTTTACTGTACTTTAATGAAATTCAGAACAGCAGGAGAAAAGAATAAGCACAAATCTTTCATTATTTTCTGATCGGTTGAGATCACCCAAGTGAAGAAAAGAGACTGGAAAAGTGTGGATTCAGCAAGCACACAGCGAAGGGCTTTGACTACTGCGTTGCCTTAAAATGGGAGTGTCTTGCAGGCAAGACTCTGCTGAGCAATGATGTGATCCAGACAGTCTTGGCATGTGTATCGTCTTTTGGAGCTGCAGGCAGCTGGAAGAAGCTCTGAACTCCAGGCTATTCTAAGTGAAGACAAACTGAAGATCTAACCAGAAAAAGAAGGTCAAAGAAGGTGTGCACCCCCTGATTAACAATGCTAGAAATAAACTGGTAACAACAGATGAAGAGAAAGCTGAGGTACTCAACAACTTTTTTGCCACAGTCTTCATGTCTCTCTTTCCACATCTCTTGAGAGGATGGATGGATAGATGGATGGGGACTGGGATAGCAAAGTCCCTCCCACTATAAGAGGAGATCAGGTTTGTGACCACCTAAGAAACCTTAACATAGATAAGTCTATGGGATACATCCCAGAGTCCTGATCTAAATGGCCGATGTAGTTGCCAAGCCACTTTCCATGATATTAGAAAATTCACGACATTTAGGTGAAGTTCTGTGTGACTGGAAAAGGGGAAACATTGCACCCATCTTTAAAAAGGGTAGAAAGGACTAACCTGAGAACTGCTGACCTGTCAGGATCACTTCTGTGCCTGGGAAGATCATGGAGCAGATCCTCCTAGAAGCTGTGCCAAGGCACGTGGAAGACAGGGAGGTGATTTGGAACAGCCAGCACAGCTTCACCAGTGGCAAGTCCTGCCTGACCAACCCAGTGGCCTCTGTGATGGAGTGACTCCATCAATGGACAAGAGAAGGGCTGTGGGTGTCCTGGACTTCTGTAAAGCTTTTGACGGGGTCCCCCACAACATCCTTGTCTCCACGTTGGAGAGAGATAGATTTGAAATAGAGGGTCCCATCCAGAGGGTCATAGTCAAGGGCTGGGTGTCCCAATGGACATTAGTGACAAGTGGTGCCCTCAGGGGTCTGTACTGGGACCAGTGTTATTTAATATCTTCATTAATGACATAAACAAGGGGATTGAGTACACTCTCAGCAAATTTGCAGATGAGCCCAAGCTGAGTGGTGCTGTTGACACACCTGAAGGATGGGATGCCATCCAGAGGGAGCTGGACAAGTTGGGAACATGTGTCATGTGGGAACCGCATGAGAGCTAATAGACCAAGTGCTGGTGCTGCATCTCTGTTGAGGTGATCCCTGGTATCAACACAGGCTGGGGATGGGCAGATCGAGAACAGCCCTCCAGAGAAGGACTTGGGAATGCTGGTGGATGAAAAGCTGCACATGACCCAGCCATGAGCACTCACAGCCCAGAATGCAAAACGTGTTCTGGGCTGCATCCCAAGCAGTGTGGGCAGCAGGACCAGGGAGGGGATTCTGGCCCTCTGCTCTGCTCTGCTCTGGTGAGACCCCACCTGGAGCACTGCGTCCAGCTCTGGGGTCCCCAGAAAAAGAATGAGATGGAACTGCTGGAGTCCGGAGGAGGCCGCAAGCATCATCAGAGGGATGGAGCACTTCTCCTATGAAGAAAGACTGAGGGAGTTAAGATAGCTCAGCCTGGAAAAGAGATTGCTTTGGGGCGACCTAATTGTGGCCTTCCAGTACCTGAAGGGAACTGACAAGGAAGATGAAGAAAGATTTTTACAAGGGTATGTAGAGACAGAACAAGGGGGAATGGCTTCAAATGGAAAGAAAGTATATTTGGATTAGATATTGGGAAGAGGTCTTTGCTGTGAGAGAGGTGGGGGACCGAACAGGTTGCCTAGAGAAGCTGTGATTACTCCATCCATGGAAGTGTTCAGGGCCAGGCTGGATGGGGCTTTGAGAAACCTGGTCTGGTAAAAGGTGTCCCTGCCCATGGCAGGGGGTTTGGAAGTAGATGATCTTCCAACCCAAACTATTTTATGATTCTGTGGTCTACTGTGAGATTCAGAACCTGGATATCATCCCTGAATTTCCTGGCCATCTTTTTGCTCTTCAGGCTACTGTAGGCTTGAAGTTTGGAGCAACAAAATTGCAGGACCAAGCTTTTCAGCTTCTCTTACAACTACCATTTAAAAAAAATCCTTAGAGGTTCAAATCAAGAATTTTTTTCTGTAAATGAGGATGTTCATACTTAAAGCCTTAACTAATGGCCTAAAATTGAAGTGACTGATACATTTAGTCAATATTGACAGTTTCTATTAATTATAGCCATGTTAGCACTTATTCAGCACAGAAATAGCATCCATTTCCTTACAACTTAAATTTTTTTTGCATTCTATTGAGAAAAACCACACATATTGAGACTTAAAAAGCTGTCTTTGTGGAGTGTTCAGATGTCTTACTGTTGATAAAATGTACTTACGAAAGATTTTTTTTTTAACATCTAGAAATTTGGGGACGTCTCTCCACAATCACAGGTAAACCAAAATATTCTTCATCAGATTTAAGAATGAGCATCTGGGTAAACCACTCAGCTGCCACAGGTTTCTCAGCAAGTGCTTTTATGGTCCCACTCAGAACACTACTTTTTTCCATGCCAGGAACCTCTCCAAGTTTCTACTGTAATAAAGAAAAAATTCCTCATACCTGTTAGTAGCTTTACGCATAGAGAGACTGTGTCCAAATGACAAGGACAGACCGCTTTGTACAAGTAGCACTATCCTTGGGCTATGAAAACTGCCTTATCTCCTTAAACAGAGAAAACAGGAACCTCCAGTGAATAACAGGAGGAAAATGATAAAATTCAATTATGCACAACTTGTCAAAATACTTGATTATATTTATATAATAAAAAAGGAGTGCATAAAGAGATGTACAAACAAAATGAACATTAAATGAGAATCTAGGAAAAAAGGTGTTTTTTTTCCTGAAACAGTTTTTATTTCTCTCATGGTCTTAGAACAAAATCTCATGTAACAATATCTCTATGTACTAAGACTCTATGTCAAGGGCAAAAGTATGAAAAATATGTGTTTATATTGTTATGAAACCAGGTAACATGAACACTGCAGATATCTAGGAAGAAGTTATTGGACTCTTGGAACAGGCCTATTACAGTTAGTTTAGAGTAAATAAAACACTTTTGATTCCTGTAAATAAAGAACTATATCATTAGGCTCTCATGATGTGATTCAGTTTCTCTGTGTGGGACTGCTAACTTGTGCTGGCTTTTTTTTTTTATGTAATCATTTAATGCACTTCTTGGAAAAAAAGCTTTGGAACAGTTACTCATACTGATATAATTTGCACCAAAGTCTAGAAGAATTTCTGTATGAAGTATTTGCAAATTCATCCAAACAAACAGTCTTGAGATGTCATAGTAAGGCAGAATATCAGAAAAATATCTTCAGTTGAAGCCAAACAGGAAAACATGCATTCAGCACAGACAGCATATTTAAATAATTTACTGCCTCAGTGAGAGAGCACATCAAAATTTTGCAGTGTGAATGTTTAAATCCACTCTTTGCTATTATAAAATATCCAGCACGGCCAAATGAATGTTCTTTTGTTACTACACATCCCTACCCAGTGCTCCTTTGCCCTCTGACCAATTTGGCAAAGTACTAACACATTCCTTACTCCACTGCCTGTAAGAATTTGCCAGAAGGGCCATAGTCACTTGCTGGTGAAAAGAAGTAAAACCTTCCACTAAGAAATCAACCTTGCTCAAAATGAAGAAAAAGAGGGAAGTTCTTGATTTTCAAGCAGCACAATATCCTTTTAATGTATTTTTAATGTTTCCTTTTCATGAACAAATTGCATTTTGAGAAAAGGTGTTTTTCTTCTATAAATCTCTTTTTCTCCCAACAGATGTGGGAGAATTGTGTCAGTTCTATTCTCTTGTGGACAAGGAGTTCAATAATGTATTTTTTACTCAAATTGCTTTCTTGCTTTATTTTTTGTATCATACAAAAAATATTTCTTCTAATTGAGAGGATGTATCCTCAAGATCAGTTTCCCCTGTAGCTGTAAACCAGTTTCTTTCTGAGAAGGATACTGCAGTTGGTTCAACATAATGAGAGACTTGAGAGATTTTCAAAGTAGAACAACTTTAGAGGCAAGAGGCACAAACTAAACTACAGGACCTGTAGTTCCAACAATGTTCCCTCCGAACATTGCAAAACTTTTTCTGTGAGGGTGACTGAGCACAGGCACAGGTTGTTCTGTGGAGTCTCTATGCTTGTAAATCTTTAAAAGCCATCAGAACATAATCTGGGCAACCTGCTCTAGCTGGCACTGCCTAAGCAGGGGGATTGGACTATGTGGCCTGCAGAAGTCCCTTCCAGGCTCAGCCATTCTGTGATTCTGTGATTAAATTAGCAATTGAAGAAATAAAAGCCATGTTTGTGAAAAGTGGGTGATTCAAATGCCCATCCCTGTCACGTTTGCAATTCTGTAAGAGTTTTTGTCCCTATTAGAAGGGATTAAAGGATATTACACTGTCCCCATCAGGATTTTGCTGAAGAGCTCATTTCATAGATATTGTTATAGACATTATGATGAAAACAAGAAATACAAATCACTAAATGTAAATGTGAAAAACTTCACTATTGAAAAGACCAACTAACAGTTTTGTTTTCCTACTTTCTTTGGACATATGATCAGAACACAAAGGAACAGCTCAAATTTCTGTCAAAAAGTACCTATTAGAAATCATCAACTTAACTTTTAAGCAGATTACTGTTTGTTTTGCCTGAGATGTCAATAGCTGTGAAACCTAGAAACTCTGTTCTGTAACAAAATCTTTATTGCCAACTGGAACTTGCTTAGATCAAGCTGAAATGTGAAAACTGGGAGTCCCAACTGGGAAATTTTTTTTTTCCCTGCTTGGTTTTGAGAGTTCTTCAGAAACTTTGAGAATACATATTCAGATAGAACTGCAGAATAAAATAAAAATAAAACCATAAGTACCAAAGCAAATAAAGTCTGTTTCCTTAAGCTTTTGTGTCTTCTTGTGGTTGACTTGACTGCTGAACTTCCCAACACCGATACTGCAGACTGAGCTCACACTCATACTATAATTAAAAAAAATTATAAATGTCAAAGTTTAAAAAAAACTTACTCTGTCTGTGCCAAAAAAAACTCAGTAGAATTCCTAGTGTCTGATAAAGTAGCAAAGCTGAATGAAAACTTTTCAAGAGTTAAGGCATTCAATTTTGCTGTTCTCCATATAAGTCCTCTGGTGTCTATTAAGATGTGCTCAAACTGCATGTTGTGGGGTTTTTTTTGTTTGTCTGTTTAAAGATTGTGTTAATGAGCTCCTCTATAAAGTTACCCATTTTTGCATTGTTTATACGTAATAAATTTAATAAATCGCTACCTTGCTATCACATTTAGCTAGAAGTAGTCAGGGATTTCAGAAGTTAATAGGTGGCTGTTGGTAATACACCCATATTTCCTAAGGAAAGCATTCTAAAATGTCTGACTGGTAGCGGTGGTATTTCTAATTTGAAGCAGATATGCAGGATATTACTAAGATAAACTAACTTAACTGATGGCAAGAGTGAGCAGATAGAGACAGGCTTTATCTCCGAACCTCAGAGATTGCAGGAGGGAGGAAATTTCTCAGCCTTGCCCCAGCTGTGTAGCAGGAAGACTGCTTTCTTTCCAACAAAGCAAAAAGAGAAATACAAGAACACACAACTTCAATCATCTTCATTCCTGAAAGGAGCAGAAAGGGCAGTAACATGAATGAAATTTCCTTCTTTCCTTTTGTGAAATTGTTCTTCCCGTCTCACACAATTTGCTGGGTTGTATTTACATGGCACAGATGGGCTACACTTTTGCACTCTTTTCTAAACCAAGAACAGAGGCAACTGGTAAACATCTCTTTTAGCTTCGATGTTTATTTAGTTTTTAATGCTTTCTTCTCAGGTCAAGTATGTTTGAATCAGCCTTTAGGTTAGCAACACACTCCTCATCACTGGCCTCTCCCACCCTACTAATGACAATGGAAAATTGTGAAATTCTTGTCTGAATGGGTACTCTTGATGGATTATTCCCAGTGAATATATGCTGAATCAAACCCTTACTCTACAAAAGGTACAGATCATCTCTTCCATCTCTTGTAAAATTCCATTCTTGTCTCTGACAGTGCTGAAGAAGTGAATAATCCTTTTGCCTACAGGTTATAAGACTAAGTTGTGGCATAAACTCTGGTTTTAGTTAGGTAATTCTACCAGAACTATTACTGTTGTTGTAAATATTTTTATGATCTCCTTTGTCTTAGTGTAACTGCTTTTTAATATATCTAAAATATTATTCTAGTAGTACTCAAGAGACCTATTCAGGTACAAATACATCAAAACTGTGGGTCTTCTCCCCTAGTTTTTTAAGCACAATCTCACCTATTTGTGATGGATTTAAGAGAATGTTGTTACCACTGGTTAGAATTTTGGCTTTTGCAATAGGACACAAACATTCCTTCAGAAGTTGGATACACCTCCATATTATTGGATTTATGTCACAGATAAGAAACCTACGGTTTCAACTGAATGAGCTGTGTTAGTCATACAATTTCTTCAAACTGGACAAGTCAGTCATTATTTATGCTCTGTTTCTCTGAGACATATTGCCTCAGGAAATTATTCTAGAGGTAGTAACCATCAGTGGTTATTGGTATCAGACACTGTGTCTGTGGTGTGAAAAGGCCAAAAGGAGAGATGGCTTGGTTTGGATATCAGTTAGGAAATGGACAGTCATCCAGCATAACCACAAGACAGCTCAACCTGTTTCTCCATGCGTCAAGTAGAAAATTTGACAACACTGTGTCAGTCTTTCCCTCATTGCAAATTCATCTCTTTCACAATATTCATTAACAGTTCATTTCCCATAAACTCACTGTTGGAGGTTGGGAATTTTTCCATCCTGTGGCTAGAGATACCTTAACTAGCCTTAACGACTGGGTACTTAAGAGATAACGACTGGGTACTTAAGAGATAACGACTGGGTACCTAAGGGACAAAGATGCACTTAAGAGACTAAAAACATAGCCAGGTGTGGCAAGAGAAGAAAAAGGTGGCTGGCCGTGGGCAGAGACACACTTGTCCCTGGGACTTGTTGGAGGCGACAGCTGCTGTTTCTTCTTTCCCTTCACTGCTGCCGCGGGAGCTCAGCACTGCCGGGTTTTTCTTCCTTGCTGGAGTCTCTGCTACCCTTTTGTTCGCCCGCTCGAGTGGACAAGCTCTGCTGCCCAGTTTGCTGCCCTGAGATTCCCTGCTGCAGCTCTGCTCGCCGTGCAGCCGCCTCGCCCTCAGCTCCATCCACCATCACCGAGGAGCTGAGCTCGCGTCACAGCGCCCCCTGCCGGCCGTGACCGTAACTGCACCAAAGGGGAGGGCGGTGTCTGGCAGCCCAGAGAAAGCTGCCACTGGGTTTCTGTCTTGTTTATTTGTTATTGCTACTGTTATTGTTGCTTGTTCCCTCGTTATAGATACGAGTAAAGAACTGTTATTCCTTTTCCCATATCTCTGCCTGAGAGCCTTTGATTTCGACCTTATAACAATTTGGAGGGAGGGGGGTCATATCCTCTGAGGCAGGTTTCCACCTTCCTTAGCAGACTCCTGTCTTCCAAACCAAGACACTCACAGAAGGATCTTTTCCCCCCCATATTTTCTTTCAGAAGGCCCACACCAAATGTTCAGCATTGATTTATGTGGTGCTACACTTTTCCATAGAAACTGATGGCTTGCCCCTAATCAAAAGTACTGTAAGAACAAAAAGGTTTGGCTTCAAAATTCTGTTCTGGTTTCCAGAATCCTGAGCATCCTGAATGAAGGGCTATTGACTGTTTTTGAAGTAGAACTGTTGGTAATTTTTTCTGCTAAAGTTCTTCTGATATGGATAAATGGGAAGTTTCTCCCCTCCTAAGCCTGCGAATGACCAGTATAATTTTTCCTCTCATTTTGCTTTTTGTCAAAGCATAGGACAATATAAAAGACAAAGAACATAATAAATAAAAACCAAAACAGAAATGGAAAAAACAACCCCAAAATATGATTTAAAATATAAAACACAAAATGGAACTATGGAAGTAATCTAAAACTTTTCTTTTTTTAAAGAAAGAAAATAAATTAGTAACTGTTTTAATCCCAGTAACAAAATTCATGGGTGAACTTCAACATTTCTAGTGATTGCATTTTAAAATCAAAATAAAATATGATGAGATATGAGAGTCAATGCCACTTCTCTCCTGAAGAATTAGATCATCAGCATCTGATTGGAGCAGAGCTCCTCCACATGTTACTGGTGAAATCAATCCACCCAAGGGAAACATAAGTCTTTCAAACTTTTTCAGGGAAGAATAGGCATTTGAGATGTCATCAGACATCAGTTAAAATGCAGGTATTGGAAAATAAGATATATACAATTTTTAAAATATCTTATGTATCTTTTATATTTTATGGACTGCAGTTCATCTTTAAGCTTAGGTAAAAAGTGCACTACTTCCAATTGCTTTTTGAGGAAAGAGAGACTGAAAAACATGGAAGAGGAAAGTGATAGTTTGAATCAGCCATTATGTAAACTAATAAATACATTTTAGCAGGAGTTATAAAGACACTTAAAGAACAGGTTAAGAAGGTGCACAATGGGTTCAGTGAGTGACATTCTTCTGGAAAGAGGCAAATTTAAATAACTTCCAGTGAGGGCAACCTAAATTCATGGCATCCTTTTAATTGCAAAGGAAGGTTATTCATTTCATGAAGGTAGGATAGTGTGTGTCTAAAAGTAAGAGGAAGTAGAAGTTCCAAGGAAAACATGTTGATCCCTTTTTCTCAACCTGCTTAGTCTCTACTGGACACCTACGTAATAAAGACTTACACTAAAGGTTCTTAAAAGAAGTATCTTTTGGGTTTGCTTGTCAAGATTTTGGTAGCAGAGGGGCTACTGGGGTGGGTTTTGTCAGAAGCTGCCAGAAGCTTCCGCCACATCAGACAGTTTCAATGCCAATCGACTTCAGGATGGACCCAGCAGTGGTCAAGGCTGAGTCTGTGAGTGACAGTGGCAATACCTCTGGAATAATGTATTTAAGAAGAATAAAGTTATCATGCAGGAGCAAATTGCAGCCAGAAATGGATGGGGTGAGAATATGTGAGAGGAACAGCCCTGCAGACACCCAGGTCAGTGCAGAAGAACAGGCAGGAGGTGCTCCAGGTGCCAGAGCTGAGGTTCCCCTGCAGCCCATGCTGCAGACCATGGTGAGGCAGCTGTGCCCCTGAGCCCATGGAGGTCCCTGGGCATGCAGGGATCCACCTGCAGTCCATGGAGGAGACTCATACTGGAGCAGGTGGATGCCAGAAAGGAGGCTGTGAACCACTGAGAGGCCTGTGCTGGAGCATGGTCCTGGCAGGGACCTGTGGCCCCATGGGGGACCTACACTGGAGCAGGCTGTACCTCAAGGACTGTTCCCCATTGAAGTGACCCATGCTGGAGCAGTTTGTGAAGAACTGCAGTCAGTGGGAAGGGAACTGGGGAAGTTCGCAGACAACTGTCTCCTCTGGGAGAGACCCCATGATGGAGCAGGGGAAGGAGTCTTCTCTGCAGGAAGAAGCAGTGACAGAAACAATGTGTGATAAATTAACCATAACTCCATTCCCCACTCCCCTGCAATGCTGGAGGGGAAAAGGTAGAGAAAACTGGGAAAAAAGTTAAGCACAGGAAGCAGGTGAAAATGTGGGAGGGTGATTTTAAGATTTAGGCTTTCATTCTCATTATCCTACTTTGGTTTGATTGTTAGTAAACTAAACTAATTTTCCAAAGTCGAGTCTGATTTGCCTGTGATGGTAACTGGTGAGTGATCTTTTCCGGTCCTAATCTCAACCCATGAACCTTTTGTTATTTTTTCTCTCCCTTGTCCAGTTGAGGGGAGGAGTGATAGAACAGGTGTGTTGGGCACTGGTGCCCAGTAGCATACACAAGAAGCTTGTTGTACCTGCTAGAGGCAAGTCCTCTATGTGAGAAATTAAAAAATACCAAATATAGTTATAATGAACATTTTCTTTGATTGTTTTGGAAGTCATTGTGGTAGATAATGAAATTCAATGAAGAATATAGGAGCTGATTGAAAGAGAATAAGATTAATTATAAAACAAGAAGAGATGCTCAACTTGGTCAGACTCCAGAATGAGACAATGAATTTTCCAAAAGGAAAAATGTTATAAACTGGAAAATAGTCATTAGATCATAAGACTTTTCAACGGGAAAAGAAGAGCAGTTAAAGTCCCAGCTCCAATGAATGTAAAATGACAGTGGTGGTTGTGTTTCCTTTATTCCTTTTCTCGAGGTGCAGCCTCACCAGTGCCCAGTACAGGGGGACAATCCCTGCCCTGGTCCTGCTGGCCACACCATTGATGATGCAGGCCAGGATGCCATTGGCCTTCTTGGCCACCTGGGCACACCCTGGCTCATGTTCAGCTGCTGTCATTAACACTGACAGGTCCTTTTCCACTGGGCAGCTTTCCAGCCACTCTTTCCCAGCCTGTGGAGCTGCCTGGGATTGTTGTGACCCAGGTGTAGGACCCAGCACTTGGCCTTGTTGAACCCCATACTCTTGGTCTCAGCCAATCTATCTCACCTCTCTAAATCCCTCTGCAAACCATTCCAACACTACCACCCAACTTGGTGTTGTCCACAAACTCATTGAGGATGCACTCATTGCCCTCGTTCAGATCATCAGTAAAGATATTGAACAGGATTGGGTCCAATTTTGAGTCCTGGGAAACACCACTAGCGACCAGAAGCAATTAAAATTGATTTTTTTAAAAGGAATGTTTGCTCATTACGAACAAACTCATAGCAAGATAGTACAAGCAATGTAGCCGAACCTTCTGCTTAAGAAACACTAAATCAGGCTTTGATTATAAGGTAAACTCTCTTAACCTTTGTGACACAACTGTTGTAGGACTCTAAATTGTATCTTTATCTTAATGGGTTTTGCAACCTGTTTGAACCTTAAATATGGAAAAGTGTTCTGATTTAAATTCCATTTGGTCCAGTGTAAAGAAGGTCACTCTTTTTTTTTAAGGCAAGGAGAGTGTTTTGCCCTCAGGGGTATAGTTTTAACACCTTATCCTCTAAAATACAGTACACCTCTGCAAAGGAAAGCATTAAAAAATAAAGGGCTACATCTTAGCCAATAGGTAGACATCAGATTTTAACAGCAGCATACTGATTTACTGTAGGTGATGATGTGGCCCATAGCTTACATTTGTTTACACAAATGAATTTGAACTCATGAGTAAGAACATAAATCTGTAAATCTGGTCAAGCAAACAGGATAAGCCACGTGTTCCAGTGAGACTGGACAAGTGGTCACAGTAATGAAATGTGAAAGCCAAAAAATGAGTGTTTTACATAATCTGCAATTATCTCATAATAGCAGAAACCTTAAAACAGTTCACTGTCAATACAACCTTTGTTTCACAAAGCAAAATTACAGTCCCCAAGTTTTGTTGAATGCTAATGGCCCTGCTTGCCAGGCGCAGGAAGCTGGTGAACTGCAGCTTGGGCTGCCCTGGTGTGTCCAACACGGATAGTCACAGGATGAGCCCATGCTGGTGTCCTATCTGCTGCAGAGCTCACGGCAGGAAGGCATGTGCTGTGTACAAAATCAGACAATCTGATTTTCTCCTCTGATCTGGTTCAGTTAAGTCAGACCACATGCACCTTTCAGTCATTAGAGTTGTGCCTTTTTTGCCTCCTGCCAGAGATGCTTCCCAGATTCATGGAATCATTGAATAGTTTTTGTTGGAAGGGACCTTTTAAAGGTTTTCTAGTCCAAACCCCTTGCAATGAAAAAAGACATCGTCAACCAGATCTGGTTGTTTAGAGCCCCACCAAACCTGAATTATTCCTACACAAATTCTGTCCGGTAAAATTCTGAGCACAACTCTTCTTCTGAGATTCAGATGATCTTTACTTTGATTGTGGATAGGTAAAGACCTAAGTAGTTTAAAATCTTTGAGCTTTTCCTTGAGGATGAGGAGAAACACACCCTCAATCTCTCCCATCTCTTCAAGCTGAAGGAGAAAAATACCAGAGCAGAGTCTAAAGGAATACGTAGAGTGGGAGAAGCACATAAAAAGTGTTTAGAGACAAGAAAATAGGACAGATTCATATGACCAAAGACCTCTAATGTCTCCACGTTACAGATGACAAATCTTTTGATTTTTGAGAACCCTGCTAAAATTTAATAAATAGCATGTATATATAGATCGAACCATTCTTTTATCAATCCACACAGAGTTCCACAACTATTCTTGCCATCAACCTCCACGTGCCAGCAAAGAGGTTTTTAGATTGAATAGAAAGCCATGAGAATGATTGGCAAAACATGACAGACATTAGGGGAAAAAAAAAAAAAAGAAAAATACTCAGATTAATTTCTTTCTATTCCAAAGAGAACTCTGTCTATAGCTGGAAATGACAATCCCTTTCTCAAGTGCTGCATGTAGCTTGCTCAGTAAATATGTGAGGAGACAGCCCAAAGGAAGCTCAGCTTGCTGCTGCAGACTAATGAAATGCTTTGAACTACAGGCAATATGCACACCCAAATTACATACTGTAATATAATATTTGAGCTGCTCCACACTGTAGAAGCCAATTATTCTTGGCAAGCATCCTCATCATGCCTTCCAGCTTCCCATCCTTAACATGTGGAGTAGTGTCACATGAAAAGAACCCAGACAAAAATTCTATAATCCCTTACAAATGAAGATCAAGTGCAAAATACATTCAATGTTTTGGAGTAAGATTTCAAATAAGAGTAGCATTTGTCTGCTTACAGGTGTTACCAGTACATCTTTTTACAAGCAAGGATAAAAGCTAAAAATTCAGTTTAGATAAACTTATGGTGCTTAACAGTCTAACTACTTTTTGTTATACTATAGAGCAATAAAGTGAGGCAATGGGAAATATCAATTACATTACATGAAAAAGATCAAATAAATGTAATTCTTTTTATGGACTTGTACTTTTCTATACAAGCTTGATCACTAGTTGGTTTTAGCTGGATTAATTATACATACTATAGTAATGTTAAAGATACTAAAAACTGAACTCCAAGTCTCTACTAATACAGCAGAATACTGCATTAAGAGACAGTCAACAGCCTAAAGTACCTGTATTCCGACAGAGAGGCACAGAGGGAGAAAATAAGCTATCAAGTCTATACCCCCTACCCTGCTCATCCATAACTGTGACCAGAAGGCAGATCTCTGAAATTCAGCTCAGGATTCCACCTAGGAATCACACTTACCCAGAAGTAATGTGATCAAAAATGGTTCACAGGTACCCTGTTACCTTTAAAATCTTCTACTTTTTCTTCATAAAACAGGAATCATTTTGGGACACAATTTGACTTGCATTACCAGTTACACAAGAATAATTCTGGGGCAAAATATGACTTGCAGCTCAACTCAATATAGTAGTGATGGCAAGCTCTCAGGACAAAATAAAAGACATATCTAACTCAAGAGTTCCATAACACTCCACCACCAAGGGCTGTGATACTAGACTGACAGTCTTTGGTGTAGCCAAAAGAGCAAAATGTTATGCTAGAGAAGGGAGCAAGTGTTCCATTTGTATCTGCTGCAATAAACAAAAATATAGGAACTTTCCGGTTGAGTCTGCTAGAGAAGCAAATGAAAAAATAAGATCTGCTTGCTTATCATAAGAAAAGCTTTACTGTTAGCAAAAAAGTTAGGTGGAAGAAGGAATTAATGACCGAAGAGAATGTGACAAGAAATGCAATCTCCCTAGCATTCAGATGGAATATGATATACTTGTGGGTGGCTGTTTGCTAACAAACATCACAATTTATTGGTACAAGTACAGTTAGTGGCTTACAAAGCAGTCATTAGCCATCAGCCCTCTATCAAGTCTGAAAAAACCATAAAGTTGGGCAAAGCAAAAATAAAGACATTGTTGCTATGTTGTTTAGCATGATAAGGGGGGCTGTGCAATTAGCTCTGTCAGAAAAGGAAACTTGTTACTTGGAAGGAAAGGACACGAGATTTTCAGATTTTAATCAATATCATCAATACAACAGAAGTCCTCAGTCGGTTGGGCTAGGTAGGCACAATGTGACACAGGAGGAATACACTGAAGGAAGTGTGTTGCTAAAGGAATCTTGCACTCTGTTGCACCATGGAGAAATTTGGAGTGCAAGAAAACAGTCAATTTTTTCATTTTTGTAATATATTTTTAAAACTCTAAATTATGATTCCATGAGAAATAGATTAGATATATTTCAGTAAAGTTCCTAATGTTTGCTACACTTTGTTTTATATATAAATATAAAATGATATTTTATAATACATCACTAAAGCAGGTATGAACTTTTGGATGGGGGTAAGAGCACACTGTACTCAACGTGAAGGACAAGGCCAAAAAAAAGTGTTTCTTGGAACCACGGTTGTATTCACCTTACCCATCATAAATGATGCTCCTGAAACTGGTCCTGAATTAAGTGACTGGAGAGAGCAACTTTTATCATCCTACAACAAATTCCCAAATGACTCAGTCCCAACACATAGCTCAAGCACATTCCATGGGCTTAGTAGCTCATATTTGAAATGGTTCTGGACAGACAACAGATACCAAAAACGAAAAGGGTGTCATAGTGAGCTCAGTACCACTGTATCTGACATTGTTACTTCCAGAGATGAGTGTAGCAATGGGGTATGTTCTTAAATCCTCACCCCTGGTGAAGTCCTGAAAAAGACTAAGGTTAATTTTCCTTTCACTCATATTTTCTCTCCTACTTTAAAATAAATGAGAGCAGTTTTGGCTTATTCATGATTCAGAATAATTCAGATTACTTCTGTTTACTAGTTTAGATTTAAATAATTCAGTTAGTATCTTTTACAGCTCTAAGTTCCTCCCAAAGTTCAGCTTTTAGAGTTTGGAATTTCCTTAGAAAATAGAATTTTCTTACTTAGAATTTAGAATTTCCTTTCTTTGTTTTCTTTCTGCTTTTTACATAGACAATGGTTTATAGTCCTTACATATAAACTACAAAGGATTTCACTGTACTACTCTACTTGAAAAATCCCCATTGAGGAGCACGTCACAATCTGCCCAGATTAGCATTTTTAATCACTACAAATACACTAGTGTAATGGCACTCTATTAAAATCTCTGATATGCATTAACATTCAGAACCACGCACCCAAATTCATGACATAAGCAGCAACAAACTGCATAAAGCCAGTCAGTGGTGCAAAGTTAAGAAGAAACAAACCTGAGCACCACACTAACATTTAAACATTTGAGACCAGAAAGTTGTTTATCACTGTGCATCTGCACACATAAATTCAGCCTGCCCTGCCATGTCTTTCTAACTCGGAATTACAGAAGCACAGAATAAACTGAGTTGGAAAGGAACCACAAGGATCATAGAGTCCAGCTCCTGGCCCTGCACAGCACCAGCCCCAAAAGTCCCACCATGTGCCCAAGAGCATTGTCTGTATAAGCCTCCTTTATTAAACACTAATGACAAATCTCTGTGAACATCCATGAATAGTGTAAAGCTGAGTTTTACATTAATTTCCCCTTTGCCTCAGTTACAAATGCCTTTTAAAAAGGATTTTAAGTTCCATTGTTTAATCTTTTTTCCTTTGATGGAAGATTGAAATACAAATTTTCACCAAAGAAGTACAAACTATTCTTCAAATTCTTTCACTCCGGACAGGTGATGCTCAAATTAAGGTTTTCATAGAAGGCTATTTCTGGGGTTTTTTTTAATTGTTAGTCAAACTATGATTAAACAAAGATAAAATATACAAGAAATGTACTTTTCTGTTTCCGTGTGGTTCCTCCTTCATTGTATGAAAGATTCCTAACAGAGCAGTGCATACTGCAATAGAATTAAAATCTGAAATCCCAAAACAAATACTACAACACTAATGAAATAAATAATAACGTCAGCCAACATCCTCTGGTAAGAAGGTTGAAAGAGTAAGGGATAATAGATGTCAATAGACTTCAAAGAGAATGCCAAGTTCAGATGTAAACAAATGTAAAACACTAGTAATAAAATTTAAATTAGTGTTTTGCAGTGATGTCATCTTGATGTCTGATGTCAGGTCCAAAGAAAACAGCGTACAGGTAGCAAAGGGAGGCATATTTGTCCAAAGTCCACAAGAAAGGACTGTGTCTTCCCAATAAAATAGAATAAAATAAAAAGCTGTACCCAGGGCAGGATGCTTGTTTCCTTTTTTTTTTTTTTAAGCTATTACTCTGTAAGTGGCAGTGTATTCATTTTTTTCTTTGTCTGTTGGAACTCGCTGGCACAAAAGGGATATTTTTGCTACAGTTAATGTAGTTCCATGCACATAACGTCAATGAAACAAAAAGATGTTATTGATTTTATGGTTTCTTTCCAGTTGTGTTTTTGATGTTCAGATAAACTACCTAGACAAAGTAGTTTATTCTTTTATCACTAAATTAAATGCAAGAGTGACCTTTAAAAAACTTTCTATAACAGCTTTCATGGATGCCTAATGGTTTTTCATTGTTGAACATTTTCTGAACTATTTCATTATTTCACTGAATATGCTTACAAAACCTGCATACTTCACTTTTATTTCACACCCTATTTTGCTATTATTTTTCTTACTGGAAATTATGAAAAACCCATAATGATTTACAAGGAATTTCCATTTTTAACTATCAGAAGTCACAAATATACATTAAACATGCAGTTTTAGTCTTAGAGTTTCCTTGAATTCAAAGTCAGAACCATTTAATAACAGCACAACCCTATCTATTATTATCTTTAAATGAAGTCACCAAAGAACTTTAAATTGTACACTTTGCTAACAATGAGGCATGGCCTTTCTAATTTTTCTCAAAATATTGCCAAAAAGACCCTAGATTTTATCGTTTATATTGATTAAGTGTAACTTACTTTATGCTTTAAAACCTATTGCTTTTTCTTCTCATGTTGTTAGCATCGATTTGCAGAACCTAATAGTTCAGGCTTGCACAGGCAAATCTAGAAAATAAATAGCTCCTGTTATGAGCTATTACATGTGTTAACTTGATCAGTAGGAGAGCTGTAAACATCAATGCAATTCCAGTAAAAGTAACAAAAGCATCATTAAGGTACAAAGAAACATATTTATTAGATACTTCTTAGAAACAATTTCAGAGCTTGAGAAAGAATATACCCAGCAGGTGCTTCATGGCAGCAGGATCTGGCAATTGGCATGACCCAAGCCATAACTTCCACCAAAAAAATAGACAACAAAATAGTTTTAAAACTTTGTGAATACCTGAATATAGACCTGATCTCTCCAGCTTGCTCAGTCTCTGTATGTTCACATTATTCATTACGCTCCTCTTATGGCCACTTCTTTTCCAGAATGCCAAAAATTAGCTATTTGCATTAGGGTTTAAGTACTTTACAAGCCATCTTCTGATCTCATTCCTGACTCAGCCCTCAGACATTACTTATCCGGTCCCTTTGCCTTTAAACTATGACATTTGCAGTGTATTTTCACTTCTGCAGGATCTTGTCTATATGTTAGCAAAGCTACCCCATTCTCATTGAAATTATGCCCCTATGTTCCCATTGCTGTGATGCATCTATAACTTTGCCAAAAGCAAAGACTGCTGCTTTGTTGGGTCGACTGCTTCTCATGCCAAATAATGTTAGCAAAGTTTTTGCCTCACAATCCATCACGTCATTCCTTTCTTCTGAATTTACCCATCTGTAGTCTTCTTCCTTTACATTATAATAATAAGAAAAACCACTTTGAGACACAGACCTGCAGCTACAGATTATCGGTACAAGTCCTAGCCTAGCCCCAGAGCCCCTTACTGGTACAGTGGTACTGAAATGAAAACTGAGGCTTTTCTTTCTTGTTGTTAAATCAGTGATGTCAACAATCAAGAACATCAGAGCGTGAAGTCTAACATCTTCACAAATACTGAAAAATCTCATTTAAAAAAGTTGATTAGCTGCAACTATTAAATTCTTCCAATACTAAAATATTGACTTTTTCAGACTTTAGCCAGAATGAGTCAGTCCTGACCCTGCAAATTATAATCAGGTGATAAAAATATGGCAGCCTAACACCTTTAGTATTTTGACGTTTTGACATGGAAATTCCAGTTAACTTCATTGTCTCTGTTACTGCCTTCCTACCTCTGATTATGTAACAGAGAAAAAATATTCAACATCCGGATTTAAAACTACGTCTTCTAGGACACTCATGTTAAGTGTTAACCATGTTCTGGATTTAAGAATCTGCACAGGACAGAACTGGTGGAGGGAAAATGTACAGAAATTATGTACATGCTCATTCTTTTCCAGAGTTGACTATATCAA
The DNA here is from genome assembly GCA_013397935.1 of Dasyornis broadbenti. NCBI lineage: Eukaryota > Metazoa > Chordata > Aves > Passeriformes > Dasyornithidae > Dasyornis > Dasyornis broadbenti. The sequence goes on along the minus strand of VZRN01006754.1, from coordinate 1,325,383 downwards.
CAATATTCTTTTATAGGATTTTCTTATTTATAAAAAAAGTAAATCTAGAAGTGCTAATCCTTTAAGGAAAAATAATAGTGTTTTTATAAGTCTGATTCTGAAAAATAGCAAAACACCATTGTACTGTTGTCTTTCAAAATACTATTGATACCAGAAATGTTGCAGCATGAGAATACCCAGGATGCTTGCAAGAGGCACCAGTTGCAAGAAACCTCCTCTGCAAACTTCTCTGGAGTTGTTTGTGCCATAGGTGCTGTGCAGAATGGCAACCGCTTCAGGCAGCAGCTCAGGTTGGAGCCAGTGGACCATCAAAGACCACGAGAAAAGACTGATATTCTGTAATCTAGATCAATGCTGGCTGACTAGTCCTGGGAAACACAGTCAGCCCTCTGCTTCTGTGACTCATGCCTTTACAACAGTGTCTATTTTCTAGTTATATTGATAAGGCCGCACTATACGTACTACTTGTGTACTAATAACGTAAATTTTGTTACATGATGTAAACACAACCTCTTCCGTTCCTCATAGCTCTTATACCTATATGATATTTATAAATATATAGTTGTGCATTATGATGTTTTGAGCAAATATATCACAAATATGAAAGATAAAAACTAATAATGAATATTGATAATAATAACTAAATGATAACTAAACTAATGATAACTTAGCTATCCAATTCAGTAATTCATATCATAAATGTTACAATTCAAGGTAGAGTCACTCAACTTATTTCAAGGACAGCTCAATTACAATAAAGCTACCGCAACAATTAATGTATATTGAAATAGTTCTGATACAGTTTAAGGATTTTATATGGTAAATGAAATCAGGTCATGCACCAAATAAAGGACTACAGGAAATACTACTTGTCATGTCCTTAGCTGAGTTATTTCATGGAGCACAGTATCTATATGCAGAAAATTTGTCATTAAAACGATTTGGAATATCTCTTTGGAGAAATATAGCAAGTAATGCTGTAAATTCCCTTTCCCTCTCTCTTTCTCTCTCCATCTCTTTTTTAATGCATAACTGTCTTATTTCCAAGAGATTTTATGGATTGCCAAGCAAATGGGTGTAATATTAACGTATAGTCTCACATGCAAGATGTATAGGGTTAGGCTGAAGAAAACTTGAAAAGTAAGTAGGAAAATTAAATAAGAGCTAAGCAACCTGAGAGTGTTTTACAATGGTTGATGTGTACTCAGCAAACAGGGCATTCTCATTTCAGGGCAACTACTGCTCTCTGGGAAATTAGTTTAAAAGTGTTTCATTTAAGTGAATTCATGTCCACATCCATAAGGCTATGGAAAGCTATCCAATTTAAGCAGCATTCAGTTATAATCCAGTTACGGAGTGCCACAGTTAGGCACAAACTGTTTCTTTCAGCTACATTTTCTAGACTGTCTCATAAAGAATCTACTTTTAAATCTGAAAATGGGAACTGTTTCACATTGCTAACAGGGGGATTTTCAGAGATCACAGTGACATGTCCAAAGTCAACACAGGAAAATGCACACAGAGTTAAAAGATTCTCTAAGCAGATTGCTGACTCCTAGGTGTAGGAAGAAAGGAGGTTTTTTGATCACATTAATGTTCTAGACAAGGGAAATTTGCCTCTTTCCTGATTCTATTGCTGTATAACACCCTAATTAATGTCTCTTGGGTGGACATAAAGAACAGAATTCTTACTCATTACAAAGCCTCTCAAGATCTTTAGAAATGTACACCACCTATCCCCACGTATGGGCAGTATATAATTAAAGCCTAAACCAGAGAAAGTGTCATCCTACTGATGCTGTCTCCTTTGAAGCCTATTTTTAAGCATGTAGTAAGGAGTAGAGACACTAGAAATATCCCACATCAAAGAAAAGGAATAAAGCCATAAAAAAGAGTAAATGGAACAGCTACAAATTTGATGAGGTTGAATCAGAGATGCTGAGATTTACTCACAGAAAAGCACATCTGATTTTGATTTGACACTTTATAGAGAAATTGCTGATGATTTTTATGGCTTTATAGGGATATTGAGGAGTTAGAGAATATTCAGTAGTAAAGATTCAAGTAAACACAAAATTACTTTGACATTGTATGAATTTCAGTTACTACCACAGTGTATTTTTAAAGTGACTCCAGTTAACAGACTTTGCTTTCTTCCCCAACGGAAATACAAATTTACAGGAGCATCTAAACCTTCTCCCTCAGAGTTCCAATTAACTATGAAAGGCTAGGAGAATTGAGATTGTTCAGTCTGCAGAAGAGAAGGCTTCAGAGTGACCTTACTGGGACTTTGTTTACATAAAGGCAGCTTACAAGAGAGTTGGAGAGGGTCATTTTAAATGGGCAAGCATGGCTTTAAACAGAAAGGAGAGAGGTTTGAATAAGATGTTTGAAATAAATTATTTACTGTGAGGGCGGTGAAGCACTGGAACGAATTGCCTAGAGAAGTGGATGCCCCATCCCTGAGGGTGTTCAAGGCCAGGCTAGACGAGGCTGTAAGAATCCTGGTCTAGTAGGAGGTGTCCCTGCCCACGGCAGGGGTGTTGGAAGCAGATGATCTTCAAGGTCGCTTCCAACCCAAACCATTCCATAGTTTTATGGAAAACAGTCCACCGACATGACCACACAGATTGCAAACACGTGAGAACTCGGCTCCAACCGCGGGCCGTGCCGGTGACACAGCTCCGGCTGTATGTGCCCTGTCTGGAATGTCACCAGACATCTCCTGCGTCAGGAGAGGCGAAGCGGGACGGAGGCTCCGAGCTCCCCTTCCCCACTCCGCAGCCCCCGCGCACGGTCCCGCTGCCGTCAGTGCCATCGCTTGTCGCTTGTCGCGCCGCAGCCCCCGGGGACACCGCGCCTCCCACCCGGGACGTGCCCTCGCCCCATCCAGCCCTGTCCCAGCCCCGGCAGCGCCCGGCGCAGCACGAGCCGCGTTTTCCTCACACGGATACACCCCCACCCCGGCGCCGACTCGTCCCCGCTATCGGTGGAGCGTGGGCCGGGGGAGCAGGGGCTGAGCAGGCGGCGGCGGCGCCTCCGGGCAGCAGGCACCGCGGGGAGCTCAGTCGAGAGCCAGGGGAAAGCTGTTTTCGTAAAGGCATTGAAAGTTTGAAAAATGTGGCTTCCAGCCGAAGTGCTCACCCCGAAGTGTCTAAAACATTCACCCCGTGTCTTTCCTCTTCCATGGCTGCTGCATTTCACACCTAGTGTCTCTGTTTTCCATGGTATCCCACCTAACTACAGCAGCAGGAGGATGAAAAGCACCTGGCACCGTGTGGTTATTTTGGCACCATGGGTGGTGGGTGGGGTTTGAGAACTGACATTCCTTCGAGAGCGTTTTACCTACATGGATGCAATGCTTGAGCGTTCAACGTGACACTGGGAAAACCGTGTGGAAAGAACAGGTGCATATCAGCTGGGAGGCCAAGGCCACTGATATGCAGGCAGGATATTTCATCAAACTGCAGACACTGCATCGTAGAAAACAAAACGGACAAACAGCTTCTGAGAATTTATGAGATAAAACACATTCCAAGCCTGAGCTGGTGGGAAAACTGTGGGAGAGGAGGACAACAACTAGTTTGTCAGATTGGCTTGATGATGCCAAGTCTTATGGGATTTACACTGAAATCTGCCGTGTCCGTATAGTGTGTCAGTCTGGTGTGCACCTCATAACATGTGACTCAGCTAATTGCCAGTTATCCTTATCAGCTGTTGCTATAAATGTCCCAAAATGTCTATTCTTAAAAAGAAGTCTTCCTCTCCTGTCTGAACCTCTATTATGTATCCATGCCTTTATGTCTATACCCCCCCAATATAATCTATATATATACACTCAGAAGTACAAAATCCAAAAAACTCAAATTCACAAAATTACGGCAGTTTATGGCCTTGTCTCTAAAGCAAAATTCCCCTTTGAATGACATGCATTAGCACCATTTAAGACCCAGGTTTTTTACATTCTAATACCAATTCCTAGATAGTTTCTATTTTTACAGTCAGATACATGCTAACACAGAGTTTGCAACCGATGTACTGTTACTGTGAACATAATGAATTACTAGCACTCCCACCCAGCCAAGAAGTGAGAGTTAAATCTGGTTCAGTCCTAGAAAAAACACTTGAAACTCCATTACTTTTCAAAATATTTACAGCTGTTGGCCCTGTGTATGACTTCAGTGCACAAAGTGGAAAGTGGCGCTTTGGTGGACTTGCAGAGGGAAAACCTGACAAGACTGGAGAGTTGCAGACACACCTGCTGCTGCTGAGTTCTTCCATTTCTTCATTGTATTATCTGCACTTCATAAATATTGCTGTTACTTTTGTTTTAAAAAACTTTTCCTCAAGAGGATGGTCTTGCATGGATAATGAGATAGAGAAATCAGACAGAAACTATACATGTCCCTTTTCTGCTCAGTAAGCACATAACTCATTTTGGATTCATTTTTTTTCAATTACAGGAAGTGAGTGATTTCCATAGAAGCCAATAGGATTCAAACAGGTTGAATTATAAGAGAAATGAGTGGAAATCTAGCAGCATTTCCTTAATCTGATAATCCTACATTTTTTTTTTGGTCATGGTAGCAGCTGTCTCTTGCAAGAATGAAGAAAATGTAAGGGAGGGAATAGAAAAACAAAGCCTACATTATTCAAAATAAGTGATTCTCTTCAGAAGACCAGATGTGTTATGAACATATCCTGCTGCATCAACAGGATTAAGCTACAGTTGGCCTTTGCTTAAAAACAACTGAAAAAACTGTCAAAAATGGTTTGCAGCAACCAGGCTTAATCCATTTACAGACAGCTCCCTAAAGCCATGACTAAATTCCTTAATCTTTAAAATTGACCTGTTGTTGTTGTCACTCTTCCAGACACAGCAATCAAGGTGCAAACACAGACCAGCCACCAGCTTTTTCAATGAAAACAGCTGCAATAGTACCCAGTAGTGTGTTGTGACAGGACTGCTATCATTCATGCCACCTACGTAGCGAGGTGAAAATCCAGAGAAAAACTGAGATATTAAGTTAAATCTTGTCCAGGCCTGAAAAAACTTAAATTCTGCTTACTGAGGTTACTGCTTCAGTCCCAGACTGGACAGTCAAACAGAGCAGTAACTGAGATACCAGTATAATGAAACCCGGATTCTATTCACTAAAATATACTTTTTAAAAATGGTTAAACTTCATGTATAATAGTCAATGACAGTATCTTGGAAAACAATTTTACCTATATTCTGTTCATATTGAATATAATCGTTTTAAGATCCAGTGAAACTGTCAGCTTTGCACGTGAAGTTTTATGGTAGAAGTCCATTGCTACAGCCTGTGATGAACTCAGAGTCTCTGGTTTTGGGAAAATAATGTACTTGGGGGTTTTTGTGTATAGATGTTGAATGAAATTCGAAAGTTATTGGGAGGTTTCTGAGTCTAAGCTTACTAAAACCAATTCTGATTGCGTAACTCTTTCAAATCAGATAAGACTTCTATTAGTCTAGGATGTAGAACCCATTCAAGATGATCAATATAAACACAAAGCCTATCAGAAAACAGTTCTTATACCATATAAAGTGCTTTGTTAATGCACTTGCAAGAGTAAATAAAATTTTAAAATTTACCATTCTTATTAGTATACCTTAAAAAATAAACTTGTAATGATTTTGAGTGTAATACTAAAATAGTAGTACATTGAACTGACAGATAACTACCTATACAAAGTAAATATATACACTGTTTCAGGATGGGATAGCAATACATTAAAAGTTGAAAGTAAAACTATTTTAAAATTAGAAGTCAGGTTGGGTTTTTTGGGGTTTTTTTGGTTTGTTTGTTTGGGGTTTTTTGGGGTTTTTTTTGTTTTGGTTTTTTTTTTTTTTTTTCACCCAGAATTAGTAGCCAGAGCATATTTATTTCCTCAAAAGCAATTTCTAGCTGGGTATTTCTGATACATCCACCTAACAGACTCAAGCACAAATGACAACTTCTCATCCCTGTTCTTTGCCTTAGGAATAGCATAGAAATTCCATTCCCATTTACAGCTGTGCAGTGATGGACTACAGTCTGTTGTGCTAACATTTCCACTTCGTAGGAGAGCCTGACATTTATTCTCAGCTACTCATTTCCAAAATATCAGTAACACTGAAGCCATGTTTTTGTATTGCAGGAGTTTCTGTACTGGCAAGAAGTGAAAAGTCTTGAAATACTGCCAGATAGAAATGTTAGTATCATGAATAACATTCTCTTCAAGGAGAAAGCCTTTGCAGAAGAACACAGCAAGCAGAACCCCTTCCCCCCTCTCCCTGCCCCTTTGAAGAACAATTTCTATTTCCAGCCTCAACTAACACAACAGACTGCATGAAGACAATGAAGTCAAGAACACAATCTTCTGAGTCCTCTTCCTCTGCTAAACAACTTCACAATTACACAACTGATTAGATGTGAGGAACAACCTTATCTATGAAACAGTTCATGCTTTAGTTTGCTGTGCCTAGACTAAAGCCTATTTTAATAACCGTGACAGGAATCTGGTAACAGTCCATCCTCTGGCAAGACAGCCAGAAACACAACACACAGAGAAGTTTGAGAACTGCTAGAACAATTGTGTGTAAAAGGAACGTGTCTAGTTTGGACTTTACACATGTGATAAGTTTTATTTAAACCTGTGTTGCTACTAATGCCAGGGACCTGATCATAGCTAAACCAGCTTTAATCAGGTAGCCATGAAGCCGTGAGACTGCGGGCTTTAACCTGGGAATTTACTAACACTGGGGATTTATTCTGGTGTATGAAAGTCACACTTTACTCTTTCATTTATGTTGGTGCCTGTGCACTAGACAGAATGAGCTGAGGGGTATTTATATGTCTTGTAGTCTTCCTCATTTGCAAGGCTGCCTAACAATGCACCAGGGAAACTCTTTCCCTGCACTGAAATATTAGCACTAGCTTCCAAATAACTTTGTCTAAACACTGCCAGATGAGGAGATAATCAGTAACTAAGACAGTACAGTGGTAACCTGCCTTTTCCACCAACTTGCTGAACAAATGTTTAAAAAATTACATTAATTACTATCTCTTAGGAGAAAGACAGATTTTTTATGGTGTATTTTTGACTGATGGAGTTGTTACTTTCAGTCAAAGAACTATAGTTGTTATGAAAAATTTTGGTTTATTTTGATTTTATTCTATATAATTTTAGTTTTTAGAATAGTGATGTTAAACCTTTTTTATTTTGCAAAGGAAATGTGGCTATAGTAGATGTTTTATAATTAAGCTCTGCAGGGCTGAACTGTGATTGGGAGTAATGGTTGCAGTGCTAGCCTCTCACAGAACCATCAAAGCATACAGTTTTCAAAAATAAATGCATATGAGTAAACCTATGTATACTTTGAAGTAGAAAAAACTATTTATTTAAACAACCAATCTTCAAATAAATTCTTGGAAAATATGTGACATTTTTATAGCTCTTGTTTTATAAAGAAGATTAATGCTGGTTTTGGAGAAAAGAGATTTTAAGTAGAACTTGCAAGTATTTCAGCACGCCAGGTCTTACCACAAACATATTATTTGTTGAAGCAACATTTTTTTCCTTTGAGCATCAACTCTGTGTTTCAGTGGGTATGTTTAGACAGTAGCATTTGTGGAACAGAATTGTGTCCTTTTTTGGAGTGTGTTCTGAGGCTATAAGGACCCTTTTTCTTTCTATTGTCTTCCCACACCATAGATTTTCCCTGCAACATCTCACACAGCCACCTCTGCCTCCTAAGGAAGAAATAAGCCAAACACGAAATGTGATGATACATGGAATTCAAGAGAGTATAAATCTGAGAGGGTAGAACTGCAGTAGACCAAAGAAAAGTGTTGTAAAAGACTAATTGGTGCTGCAGCTTCAGACTTTACTCAACAAAGCAAAAACTTGATGATTTCATCGTGAGAATCAGCAGAAGCAAAGGAATCTGATTTTGGTTTCACAATATCATATAGTGACTATCTAATGGATAATAGGTAACAGGCTTACATACATTTCCAAGTAGCAGAAGCATGTGAGAACTACATGGTTTAACCACCTGAATGATGCTTTCTTATATGAAAGGCATGTGAATAGTATCTATATCAGCTGCTTGTTCTTTGAAAATACTACCTGGAACTGCAAAAACACAGATTGGTGTAGGACTAACCCTTCTCTGCACACCTCCTTTATGTGATGGTTTTTCAGAATGGAAGATTGAATGAGGAATGATGAGATTCAAAAGAACTGCCTCTTTGTCTTATATCTGACATGCCAAAAATGTTTTGAGATTCCGAATCCACAAAAAAAAAAGAGGAAGCCACTGGGGAAGAAATGTATTTCTGCAGCTGAAATGTTGAGATAGATAATACACACCATTATGTTTAGGACATAGAAAAGGCAGAATACAAAATACAGTTTGGGAGGCAAGTTTAATTTGCCATTGCTTGTATTTGCTGAATTCCTATTAAAAAGAATGAACCTTCCCAAAATTCTGATTTTCTTTTTTTCCTTTTGAAAAGCACCATTCAAATGCAGTAATATGAATAGCAAAACCAACCACATCAACAGTAATGATAACCAGGATAGTATTAAAGACTCTTCCCCAAACAAATATTACTTTCTGTCCCATTAATTGCCTATTGTTGTCTGTTGGACCTTCCCAAATCCCACTGATAACATTTAGTTAGCTCAGCTTTCCAGTTTTGTCAAACTTCTGTTTGATTTTCTCCTTCTTTTATTTGGCACAGGTTTCTTCCTGGGGCTTTTTATTCTAGTCATCTTTGCACTCCTTAAATTAAAGACTAATTAGTCAATAGTTCTTATAGTATGTGCACTAAGTAAGCTATTAGCTTATGACTTACTTATAGGGGAATTTGTAAATGCCTGTTAATCCAGTAGTCACTTCTGTAATATGCTCCTGATTTAATCCACTTTTTTTTATTATAGTAGTAAGTTACCTAGTGGCAAAATTCACTAACTTGGATATAATCCTACCTTGCTTATTATTATTAAGGAAGAAATCTATTTTTATCATAGTATCTTATGATTTAAGAGAGACTTCCTTAATTTCTTGTCTCTTATCTTTATTTTTTATTTGGCTTAACATTTATCCATTTTCATATCTAATTTAATTATTCAAATATAAATATCAGTTGCAGAAAATAATTTCAAATACTGTATGGAGAAAGATTAATCAATTAGATTTGCAATTTTCTGCTAGCATTTTAATGTAAATATTTGGGAATAATTTTTAATATTTGGTAACAACTTAAACTTTATTCATGTGGCCTCAGCTACTTCATTGATTCAGAATGTCGTCATAAAGGGAATAAAATCAAGACATTCCTAGTACAAAAAAAGTTATCCTCTACTCAAGATAGAGATGAATCTTCTTAACTGTGAGCGGATTAAATACTATGATAAAAACACATAAGTTTTCCAATTCTATTAACAGAAAGCAAGAGTCATAAAACAATGAAAACCTGTCTTAGTACTGTGATTTCAGTTTGATTAGGATATTTTAGTCATCCCCTGGCACATTTAACATTTCAAGTGAACACTCTCCAGTAAGAACTGCTGGCTCTTTCACTGCCTTCCATCATTCCTCCCAAAGTTCCAAAGGCAAATTTAGTAAAATTTTTGCTGCAGCTCTTCGCTGACAGGTTTCTGCTAGAGAATACTTTAGAATATTTGGGCCTGTGTTAGGCTGCCCACTGCTGGTGTCAGGGTGACACCAAAGTAATGCCCATTGGATAACTCAAGACTTTGCATAGGCAAAGTGGGGGTTTGGGTTTTCTGCAGAGCACATGGATTGCCTGAGACACCTGCTTGCCGCCTCTGGCTGTAAAGAAAGCCTGTGGTTGTTCAGAGGGATTTGATACCAATGCAGCCAACTGGAAACATGAAGCACAGGGCCTTGTCTGAATACATGACTCTATACCAATTGGTTTCTCCCACTCTGACCAGTTATGTCCAAGCTTCCCAGTTCCCACTACCAAGTATTTTCTGAGTTGAGTTACCTAACATCGGAAAAAGAGGTCTTTTTGCATGAATATGTTGTAACTTCTGGCCTGAGAGCAGAAGACTGAATTTTAGGCATTGCTTATTCTTGAAATTTTTAATCCTAGTTCCTGAGAAAATATGGTAGACACAAGTGGATGTTCCTACCACCAGACCTGGAATTACACCTTTCAGCTGAAGATGAGTAATTTTGCAGAACGTAATGGGAAATATATGAGATCAGAGAGAGAAAATACAGAAAAGGGAGGTTTTGTTGTAGCTTGTGTCCAGGATTGCCTGACTGTGGCTTCTGACCACTCTGATTCTCTGCTGTGCTCATGCTCCTTGCTCAGGCACCCACAAATAATAAAAGCAGGACTTACACACTTTAATGTGTGATTTCAATGTAGCTGTTAATTTTTAAATTGGTACTCTGGAAAGAGAATAGGCTTGAATAGGACAGTTTCTCAGTAATCTATTAAAGGAAAAGAGATCTACTTTTAAATCCATCTTTTAAATTGGACAGATGATAATGTGCCCCTGATCCGAAATGTCAGAAGCTGGATGAAGTGTGAAAAGAAGATACACTCAGACTGCATCCAACAGTCATACCAGAAGCCACATCTGTTTCAGTTTTATTTTCTGTACTCATCAGACAAAAGACAGCATTTGTAAAACGAATGAGAAAAATGACATAGCAATAGTCCTATTTTTCTTTCTGATTCTTCTCAATTCGGTCCTACAATCCAAACTACGTTTCACTCTTTTCAGTTGTTCTGCCGTTGTTATCAATACAATAAATACAGCCTGGGGTCATGTAGAGTTCTCTACTGTGCTACATTACCAGTGCCTGTAAGTGACACAGGCTGAAAGGAGAAGAAGCACATGAAGCTTGTCAACCTGTCTCACTTTCCAGTTAAGTGGACAGTTTGGCTGAAATGCTGATATAAAGACTTTTACTGATGCAGCAAGATATGAAACCAATTTAAAGGCATGTCAGATTTTTGATGTGGAGATTGATAATGCCTATAATGTCTTGTTTTTAAATGGATCTCTATTCCAACTCCAAAATGTGTGAATCTGTAACAAAATCAAGGCTGCGCTACACAACAGTCTTATGAAAAACAAACCTGAAGTTCTGGATGAAGATAACAAGCAGAGGTCAGTCCTGTGATGCATTGTAGTCTCTACACTTTAAAACTTAGCACTTTAAAAGCACCTCATATTTCTACCAAAACAGATTGTTGAAAAATTAAATTAATACATAAGGGCCGAATGCTGTTGTCTACACACTGCAAAATGGTTACTGTTATTTTCCAATTTTTGATTTGGGTGGTTATGTTTAAATACATGGACATTCTTTCCAGGAATATTGAAAACTATGACTTACACTTCTCTGTTTAACTTTCTGTTTTGTGAAAGCTTACATTTTTCCTATCAGTTATCCATGTTGAAGGGTGCTATTCAAATATAGAGAGTATTCAATTTTTTGAATTTATTCACTTCCTGGTTTTATTCACTTCCTTGAATGTGAGATGATACATGTACAGCTTATCTAGTTGAAAACCATGTCAGTCCTCTTCCTGCTGTTCTGCCTCAAGAAGATTAATCTCTGTTTTACAAACCCACTGACCCTGAAGGAGCTCTACATATAGATTTCATTTTGAAGTCTTTCAGTTAGAAAAGTTTTGCAACATTAATTAAAACTCTACAAATCAAGATGGAGAAAGCATTTAGTAAGCCTTCACAGTTGTACCGTGTTAATAACAACCTCTTCCCTAAACTAATGGGGCTGAACTGGAGCCAAAAATACTGAAAAAGAAAAACAGGTTACTAAATGACTCCTCTTAAGCAGATTTTTTTTTTCTTTGTAACATATGTACATGCTGGCCTAGCTATGACACTGAGAACTTTTTTGTGAATGCAAGCAAATATAGCTTCCATTTACTAATATCAAATGCTCACAAACTCTGCAGGTGCAAGGGATAAAGCTTCTAGTTCGCCCCCAAAGATAAGGAAGTGACTGCGTAAGTCTGAGTGGGGAGCAAACTTCTGTCTCTCCAATTCCTTACCTGTTAGTTGCATGCCTTACTTACTGTGGGTCAGGGGATGTATGATTGAATTTCAGTCTGAATGTAATTTGTGCCCTGTATCTCACAAAGCAATATGATTTTGTTTGTATTGTGGCTAACAAGGCTGTAAGTGAGATAACTCTCTGATTAGTTATCATGACCTAGATAAGGCCTTTTAATGATTAACTGAAAAGAATAGCTGATGTAAATATGGCTGTTTTTCAAAACAGTTTTATACATGAAAAATATTATTGATTGTTTAAGAAAACAATATACAGGTCACTTTACAGATCTTTGCACAGTAATGATGGGGAATGATGGTTCAACTCCACTAGAATTGTTCAATTCCACTAAAGCTCATGATTATCAATCCTATGTTCAAACCACTTGGAAAAATTGTGAACTTGTTCTGCAAAAATGAAATAGTTGAAACTAGCTAAAATGAAGGACACCTGCATTGATACTTGTTTACTGAATTTCATGGAAGAGATAGAGAGATTTCAATGGAATTTCAGGGATCAGATAGAGAGATTTCAATGGAAACTAGATCTAGATATCCTCTGGACAGCAAAATATAAATCTGTTTCTTTTTATCTACTATTAGAATTCATAGAATCATCAAATGGTTTGGGTTGGAAGAGACTTTAAAGATCATCTAGTTCCAACACCTTCCACTAGATCAGGTTGCTCAAAGCCCCTGCTCAAATACTTCCAGGCAGGGGGCATCCACAACTTCCCTGGGCAACCTGTTCCAGTGGCTCACCACCCTCAGAATCTCTTCCTAATATCTAATTTGAAACTGCCCCCTTTCAGGTTAAAGCCATTCCCGCTTTTCCTATTGTGATAAACCTTTATAAAGAGTCCCTTTTCAGCTTTCCTGTAGGCCCCTTTATGTACTCAAAGGCTACAAGAAGATCACCCTGGAACCCACAATTCTCTGGACAGAGCAATCCAGCTCTATCAGCTTGTCCTCACAGCAGAGGTGCTCTAGCCCCCTCTGATCATCTTCATGGCCTCCTCTGGACTAGGTCAAGAAGGTACAAGTCTTTCTTATGCTGGGGGTTCCAGATCTAGATGTAGTGCTCCAGGTGAAGTCTCATGCAATGACTTCAGCAAGGCCTTTGACACTGTCTCTCACAATATCCTCATAGGCAAAGTCAGGAAGTCTGGACTGGATGAGTGGACAGAACTGTAGTATAAAACTGGCAAACTCAATCCTTGAGTCACATACAGTTTCATTTTTTTTTGGAAACAAAATATCTGTATTTCACTGGTTGTGTTAAGAGAATTACTGCCAATTTGAAATGAAACATCACCCATATCACTGCTCAGAAAATATGATTCATAGTGAGAGGAACCCCTCTTTTGGTTGAAGTAGAGAACACCAAGTCTGGGAGAACTGTTCAGCAAAACAAGTTATCCCAGGCTGGTCTCACTCATGGGAGAGAGATGGCACTTGTAGAGAATCCGTCTCCCTTTGAAGACTTCTAACAGAAGTAAGTTTTCGTCTCTGCTGATTCACACTGACTGTACATAAATCAGATATTTGCATCCTACAGACTAAAGCAAGTATGAAAAGTGCTATCTAAAAATTCTGTTGCTACATGAAAAGCTCCCATCTCCTACCCACTAATTTGTCTGCAAAAGGAACACTCAGCACGCAATAGCATAGTTGGCTGATAATGAATTTCAAGTACGTCATTGGTATTCATTAGGTTCTTTCAATACAGTTTCCAAAAGGGATTCATGTGGATATACTGAATAGAATAGACTTTATTTTGATCATCAGCTTCTATATATTTACGTTGAAAAATCACCATAAATTTTAAGGCCACCATGGTAGCTGCTGCTTCTAAGAATTTGAACATATGATTCCTGTGCTGCTTCACTTCTCAATGTCACAGTTTCTTACTTTTTTGCTAAGGTATTTTGTCACACGTTTATGCCTCATGGTGAATTCTTAAAATACCAAATGAGAGAATTTTGCTCTTGCTATTTTAGTCACTTGGCGTTACCAGATTCCTTTTCATTTTCCCTTGTTGTTTTCCCCATATCCTCCACAGCAGTTCCCATCAGTGACCAGTAGTTCCCTTTTGTCAAAGAGAATCTTCCCAAAGACACGTCTTCCAGGAAGTTTAGCAACATAAAATCTCCATCTTAAGTGTCTGTTTTCTAGTTTTTCATTGATTTGGCTTAGTCACACTGTGCCCTCCAGTCACCTAGTTTGTTACACTGCCAATCAGTTCTTGCTGAGATTGCAAACTGAACCATCTGGATGACGTGATGAGGCTCTACCTGTCTGGTGTATTGTTCTGGTTACTTCATGACACAAATTCTGAGAACAGCACAACCAGGAGGATTTCTCAGCAGTAAGGATCTGCACAAGCTACTTTTTGAACTTTTCTCACAAGAATTCGCAAAGCTCAGTAGCATCTGAAAGGTTTTCAATCACTCTGTGAAGAGCAGAAAAGGTGTTTTTATATGTCTTCCTTCTTAACATAGTGCTGTAGTGCAACATTTTTTACTAGGATTTTATGCCCTGAGAACAAACATATGCATTTTTCTGCACCTATGCCATGAAATTTGTTGCCATGGAGATACCAAAACCAGATAATAACTAAGAACAGGCAAACCCTTTCAAGCAAAATAGTATCCAGCCTCAGTCTCCATTCAACAGTCAAAATGAATTGTAGCCATTTCCTCACTTTATAGTGGCTTAATATCTTTGCTATATCATGAAAGTCTTGCAACCACCTATATCCAGTGCACACAGGTCCCAGCTCATCCAGTTCAATGCATAATTTGGACACAGCAATTCCAGCAGAATCTCTGAGAAAACAGATTAAACTAAATTAGATTAAATTATCCTTACTATTACTTGCCTTTTCTTACTGCCTTTGAATTTATTGGCAAAGAAGAATTTTCTAGATTAATTGGAGAGCTGACTTTACTACCTTCTTCCTAAACTTTAAAATTTCAGATGATTTATGGCTGACTTGTAGACTACACAGTGAGGATTAACTGAATGGAAACCTTCAGATCAGGAAGAATTTTAAAAAAGCAAAAGCAGCTTCCAACAGAGAGTGACTTGGGTCCTGCTGTCTGAACAACTTTTGCTGGAGAAAAGAAGCTGACCTCGGGAAAATAGTTGTGGCAGAGCAAGTAAAATAGTGTTCACATGTGTGCACATCTTCTCTTCTGGATCTTGTATTTTCTTTTACTGTCATGAATTTTACTGTGTTATAGGCTTTCTAAAGTTAGTCCCTTGGAGTTAAAGAGCCCTATTTTTTAATATCTCTATCTCCAGTTAAAATAACTTCTGGATTACTCTGCTATGAGACAAATCACAAAATCAAAACCAGATATAATATCCATAACTGAAACGGCTCATGGAGAGCAATTTGAAACCAATGCCCAAAATTACCTTTTCAAGAAATATATTAACAAAGGATTGTTAATATAATTGATCTATATATATCTCTGATATATATCTATACTTCTTTCTATTATTTAATTAACATGATGCAATTCTGTTTATAGAACAGATTTAAAGACTTAACCTTCTGCTCTCTGATGAGCCCTATACACACATGCTCATATTGTGTGATGAGTTCCTAGGAGAATAAAAATGTACAGAACTGCAAGACTACATCCTTTTAAGGTGAATATAGATACTGTGGGAGGTTAGCTGAAAAAATCCATTGATTTTAACACTTTCCAGAGCCTAGAGACAGAAATTATTGAACATTGCAAAGCAACACTTCTCAAAATTGCTGACGTGCCATTTTTTCCTAGATATACAAATCTATCATTCAATTAAAAAGATGAGGTATTTTGAAAATCATGGAAACTTGCATTTCTGGGTTTGGTTTAAAGGACAATTTGTCTGTTTAGTAAGTGTCTGTATACTTTCATTAAGAAGCGAAGAAAATGCTCTTTCACTGTGCCATAACATGATAGACAAAGTAACTGGCTGGAAAATTACACGGTGTAAGAACATGTGAATTATTATGATGTAGAAAATACATGGTTTAATAAAGTGTAATCCCATAAAGATGGCCAAGACCAAGTTGTCATAAAAATAAGCAAAAGTACTGTGGGCTAAAATTTTCCAAAATCTTCTAGTAATTTACACTGTCAGTCATTTTAAGTCAATGATTCCTTAGAAATAATGCTATCTTTTAAAAGGATTTTTTTTTTTCTACTCACATACAAATGTTATAGAAATAGGATTTACATTCTAAATCAGAAAAGTCAGTTTTGAAAATTTTCCTCATTGCATAAGCACATTTAATGTGAAAACTTTTTCTCTGTACAGCTACAGAACTCTATATCCCCAAAAGAAAGATCAATGGATTCCTCACGCCAGTTTTTTCTACTACATTTCCTTGCAAAAAGTTCCTAATGGATGTATTCATGATACAGTCACACAATGGTATATAAGGAAAAAGAATAGGGAAAGAACTTGAATTAAAACTGGAGTAACAAGATAGAAATCAGAAGTTAACATGATAGAACACTAGAAGTCACTCTTTTGAGGCCCTACATGACTCAAAACCTCTTTAATAAAACAGATGTAGAGCTATGAAGCAATATAAATTTATTAGTATGACATGCAGTTTTCAGTTAGGTGTTTTTATGAATAAATTCTTCTTACCTGTTATAGTTGCTTTGTTAATAGATGGTTGGCTACACATTGGTGATCGTCTATTAAAAAGGAAATAAAAAAATGGTCTAAGCCTGATAAACTCACAGATTACTCAATCCTTGAACAAAATAACAGAAAATACATTACCTAGGAAATTATTTGGGAATGGACTACTCTGGCATTGCCAAAGTTAGTTTAGAGCAGTTATTTCTTTCTAGTGTGGAAGGGAATACAGAAATTAAACCTCTCTGCAGATTGGGAACTCCCAAGACAGGAATACTCTAGGAACTTACAGGTTCATTAAAAGCCTGTCTAATCATACCTAGTGCTTATACCTAGTTTGAAATTGATTATAATTGATTTATAAACATATACAAAGACATTCCTCTCTTGGCAATGCTAATTACTTCTAAGTTCTCAAGATGCATATTTTGGATGAGGGCAATTACTTCACTACAACATTTGTCAATGTAACTAACGTTAGTGTTAACTGTGAAGCTCTAACAAGACTGGAGAAAGATCCTATTTATAATGCCTCATTTATAGTTAGGAACTGCTGTGGATAAGTAGGGTATCATTACTTTGGATGAGTTAGGTAGAGTTCTAGCTCCAGACCATGCAAGCAGATCTCAGTGACTGCAGCTGTCTGCTCACTCTGTTTCATTTGCAAGATTCAAATTGCCTGAATGATCATCTTTGAATGATCTTAGATATATGACTAATTTATTGAAAATCATAGAAGTTGCAAAAACCTACTCCAGGTTTATGCAAGGACAGCAATGCAAGATCAATGAGAAGGCAAGGCGGCTGTTGTCTCAGCTACCCAGTATAACGTCTACAGGGGATTAATAAACTTATTACTCATCAACATTTCATGCAGGTGTGGTGGCACAGATTGAAATCTGTAACATCTAATTGTCTTCTTAGTTTACATTAAAAGAGTATCACTGAAAAAAGTTCTCAGCGGCCAAGAAATGACACTCACTTGCTGGGTGCCCGGTCTTGTAAATTGGTTAATGCAGCAAAGTTATTCCGGACAGTACGCAGGCTGGCCAGAACCTGGAGCAAAAAAAGTGATTTCAGTATAAATTTCTGCACAAGTGAGACTGATCTCTCTCCGCTCCACTGTGCTGAAAGAAAAAGTAAAGTACATTGCAAAACCACTGCAAAAGGTTTCCCAGGCTCGTTAGTCTGGAGCTTTTGGCTATTATTTAACATTAATATGTCTGTAAAACAGGGGAAGTATTTTATTTCTTTTGTTTTTTTCCCCTCATAAACAGCTCATTATTTGTTTGAAGGCAGGCTGACTTGCAGGGGAGAAAAGTTTTTTACAGAATACTACTTATTTCTTTAAAATGACAATAAAAGCATTTGAGTTTGGAAGATAATAGCCCATTCAAGCCTAATACTTAATGCATAAGAAATAATTACAGAACCTTTATTTGCAGTTCAGTCCCCATAAACTCCAAAGGACAACAGGAATGAGATTGTCTAGACTGCTGGCAAAAGTAAAGTGTTTCTTCTAAGAGGCACAGTTGATTTGGGGACTTAGTTGAGAAGGCCAGAGAAAGAAGAAGGTGTCCTCTGAGAAGCTGGGAAATGTCTGCAGGCTCTTACAAGCTTTACACATTGGGAAAGACAACATAGATTAACTACTTCGCTTCTGGACTTAATTTCATGCTGACAACAGATAGTAAATACAGTAGAGGAGTGTTTTCTTGTTATGAGGGACATAGGCATTCTCTTCTGAAGGCACTCAACAAATTTTGTGCCATGTAAGGGAAAATTTAATTAACGTAATTGGATGAACCTCTCTGACAAGGGAGAGGTAGTTCAGCTGATGCCAGAGAGGGACCATAAATTGACTGGAACTGGGCTGGAAATTGGAGAAAGCAGCTACACTAATCACTGGTGTGTCTTTGTAGAAGTTGGCCATTTTTGTTTCTCAGCCCAAACTGGGCTGGTGTCCTGGTGAACCCATCTGAGGAACAGCAAGACCCGGAATGGGAAGCTGGATTTCAGAGGTCTGAGTTTAGGAGTGCGTAGCTTTGTTTTCATAGCACCTTAATTTTATACAGGAAGTAGGAAAGGGGTAGGAGACAGAAGAAAAGAGAATAAATTAATGAAAGCTTGTAACAGAAAATATTCAAGAACTAACAATGTCTGGCAGTGTTTAAGCTTTGGAGGTAATTTCCAAATTAGTTAAGACAAATACATTAAAAATACATTTGTCTAACTAAACAGTATTAATTTCATTATGCTTTTCTTTCCAAAAATCAGGAAGCAAACTGACTTATTTTTAATTCAGCATGGATTAAAAAGAATTATATTTGTCATCAAATTTGCATGCTCAGATTACAGTGGAGATTTCAGAGTATTTTTATAAAAGGCTCTTGCTTAATTTTTTCTCTGCTAGAAAATGATGGTTTTATTAATATAAATCACTTGATTTCAAGTTATCAAGACTTGATTGAATCCTATAAATACTGCATCTGTTTACAATATATTTAAATATATAACTATTAAATAAATATTCTTTTAACAGCTTGTTATTTGACCAAAGCAACCTGCATAGTGTGGCTGAAGCTGTCACTTTATTCTTATTTGACACTGCTGTGTGACTCAGCCTTGCTCTTTCCATTCACCTTCAATTGCATATGACTTCATAATTACAGTGATTTGTCTACCATTGCTATCAGTTTTGGAGTTAAACCCATCATCACGAGTTCAAAGAATTGCAATGTTAACCTTTCATACTTTATAAGGCAGCCCTATAGCGAAAAACTGTGGCATTTTTATCTGAATTATAAAGAATTTTGAGCTGGTGTTTTATAGAACAGAATCTGAGCAGAAAAAACAAACGTGGTTTTGTAAAGGAACATAAGTGTTTTGGGTAAAATTTATCTCATGTCTAAACATCACATTGTATTTAATGACCAAAATATGTTCAAATGGAGAAATTGTAATTAGAAAAAGTAAGAGAATACCAGGAATCAGAGATTTGTCTTAATCATGACTGCCTGCTACAGTAATTGGAAAGAGATCAAAGGTGTTAACCATGTTGTTGCACTTCAACTTTTCAGATAATCAAAATGTGTTAAAAAAGAGAGTTATAGATGATAGAAAGGGAGTTTTATGACTTTCTGTTGAGACACTTTTTCTTATTTCAAGCAAACATATTTAATATCAACAATGGTAAGCAACTGGTTTGGCCATTTTTGTCTTCAAATTACAAGACAATGTGAGAAATGCATGCAAAGTTCTGCCTACCTGAGCAAACGGTGTCACAATCAAGTCATCTCCATGTCTGAAAAAATGAGCAGAGTTGAAAGTTAGGTAATACCAAACAATTTGCTGTTTTAACAGAAAGAAAATCAGGTTTTACAATGCACTATAGGTAACTCCAGTTTTATTCTTCTGCAGTTACACTCTATTATGATTTACACATTCTTCGAAAAGCAAATATCAACTCAGTTATTGTCCTGCCTGGCAAGTTTGTGGGATGGTTGACGGACCAGCTGGTTTCTGTGCTGTGGGTTGGGCAGGTGACTGACTACCCGGGACTTAATTTTCAGAGACTTCATCCCAAAGCGTGGAGGGAAAAGTTCCAAAGGCAACTCCATTGAGGGTTGCCAGCAGGCTTGTTAGGACTGAACACGCGAGTAACTGTGGATGGCTGGGCAGCCCATTTCAGATGAATAGAAACCCAGTAACACTTCCAAACCGTCTGAGACTTCTGTAGTTACGGGTTGTGTGACAATGTGTGCCGTCGCTGTGGCAACCTCACCTCCACGGGGTGATGTATGGGCCAGGTGCCAGGATGACACACTGTAGGGGAAAAGGGAGGAACAGAAAGTGGGTTCAGCACAGAAAACTGCTGCTTGGAATGGTTGTCAAAAAACATAGTCCTGTAAACAGAAGTAGACTGAAGGCTTTAAAGTAGCATCTGCAGCATTGAGGATATAGAGTCAAAACATGGGGACAGGGAAAATCTGACGTTTTCAGTTATCCTATTCAGTATATGGCAACAATCAAGGTGAAAATAAATTTTCCAAAGACAAAAATCCAATATGACTCAGTTTTTAATTTTCCAATACTTTCCTGCAGTGAATTTATTATGGCAAGTTACAAGTTGCAGCTTTTAACTGAAACTACCCTTGATTTGGTGTTATTTTAACATTATATAAGTTTAAGCATGTATTTTAGGCTTATGTGTACTTAACACTGGACTTCAAGTATGTGAAAATCTTATCAGAAAATGGCTGATAAATGGAGAAATATGATTTGTGTTTGACTTGCTACAATATTATTCTTATAATCTATATACTGTCCACAAGACAACAATGGTTTACAGATATTGCTAAAACCTAATTAAAAAGCAGTATGCGCAATCTGTACCACTGTACAATCAATCTGTAAGGATGAAACAAAACTCCCCAATATTAAAAATTATCAGAATGTTTAGCAATGGTGTAACCATTGTTATTACCATCTCTTTTATTCCTTTTGTAATAGAAGAATGGATTTTTAAACACCCTGTGGAAGATATCTGCACTTTGAGCACCATCTCTGTGGGAGTGGTTGGAATAGTGTGCTGCTTCAGGTGAAACCACAGTCCCAGGCTGGCTGGAAGCAAATAAGCCTAGGGCTTATTATTTGTCAGAACAAACCAAAAGAAACATGTATTCCACGGGCTTTAATTGCCCAGTGAAACCAAATCCACTCAGGTATAATAGACAACGTGAATCAGCCAGGGCATTAACAGGGGAGTTAATGACCAGATGGGTTTAGTACCTCTTTATGTTTTCATTGGGTCATGAAAACATCAGCAAATGTTCTACACTATAATTTTAGATAAGGGTTGCTTAATGACTTACACAAAGGCATTAGCAGCAGGTAAGCCAAATACCTTTTTTTTTTTCTTTTTTTTTATCCTGTTCTCCACTGAAAGAGCCAGAGTGTGACTATGCTACTTCACTTCCAGGAAAATTATGCTCTTTGTCTTTGAGTTCTGTGAAATGGCATTATCTGATTTGTGACAGCTGGCTTAAATGTTTCTCAGCAGTCCTTTAATTTCTTATCTTTTATGAAAGATATTTTTATTATTTGCATAGAACTACTCCATTTTTGTTTCTGTTTTAACATTTAAAGGAGGGGCAGCTCAAAACATAAACCTATTTTTTACTGATCTAGTCCAAATCCCACATTTGGAAGTTACGAAAGGGCAGAATCCCAAAGATGGAAATGTTTACAGACAGCATCACCACTGGAGAAAGAAAAAAAGTATTAAGTTGTTTTTACCTGTAAATAAGACAGTGGAGACATGGAGATAGTTCTTTCTAGCATCTGTCAGGGGCAACCACTGTGAATGCCCAATATATGATACAAATGCACAAGATATTCACCAGTGTCTCAAAGTACCAGAAAATTCCAGCTCACAGTTATTGACTGTCAAGTTCAGATTGGAAAAGAATATGAAAATAAGATTGTCCTCCGTCTCAAAATATCTTGTGGGCTTCTTCATTGGAGGTGGTACTTCCTCTTCTTTCCATTCAGCCCCTGTGTGCTACCCCTTGAATGCTGAGGCACTTACAAAAGACAACAACTATATATTCTTGGCTTTCTGCCCTGGAGGATTGTTTTTTCCTCTTATGTCAAATAGCATGATCCCACTTTTCTAATTTTCAAACTTCATTCTACTTGAGCTGTTTCTGGACTGCATTTCATTGGAGAACATTGATATCGTACTGTAGCTAGTTATTCTTTAGGAGAGGCATGATTAAGTAGTAATTTATTGTGCTGAAATCAAGCCAGGACTTAATTTTCACTTTTCAAGTCCCCCTTATGTCAAGAGCAACAATTCCAGAAATTATCATTATTTTGTTGAATTTGATACTCAAAGTACAGATATCCACAGCTTTAGTTAAATAGTTTAGCTCTCACCAGAACCTCTTGAACTTCAAAGCAATTTTAAAAAGTGGTGAGGAATCTTTCATCCACATTGGGTCAGAAAATCTGAACAAAGTGAGAGTGTTCAGAAATGGAGAAGACATGTCCAAAGAAAGTGTTAAATTTTGCACACAAGAGCAAGAACATATGATTCAAAATGTCATTTATGCCCAGTGTAATAAACATTACAATGTATGAGTGTCCTGTTTCTAGATGACATGGAAGCTGATGGGTGATTCTTTCTGGATTCTCGGTAGGATGGTGTCACACATCTCTATATAGAAGCAGCAAGAGGGAGTGTAAATCCTGCAGGACGTCACAAGCTTCTAAATACAGACAGAGGTATTCAGCCTTTAAAGTTAGAGGAAATTGTTCATATCACTGTTAAACTCTGATAACTAGAATGTCTGGTATACTGGTTCACATCTTTGTTTTTCAAAGGAAATACAGGTTTGAAAGCAGAATAATTTTCACATAACCGCAAAATTTAAAATGATCAGTTCTCCACCAGCAAAGAACATTGCTAAAACATGCAACAGCCCGCATGAGAGGAATGACTGTTACATAAAAAACAAGCCAAATTTTCATTAGAAAACCAAAGATTATATACCACATTGCAAGCTATTTACCACAGTAGAGTGATGAAGCCTGGACTTATGAAAATTTCTCTTTTGCTTCCTAACATTTCCTACATGGCATACTTGAACTCATACCATATAACCTATGCTGATCCTCACCCTGGAGAAGAGATGAAAGTGCTGTACTAAGTCTGAAGTTAGTTCAACATGTTCAGTACAAAAGTTCTGCTTCCTTTCCTCAGGACTGGCATAAATTTTTCTCTTCTATCCCAATTACAGAACAGTAATTAACTTTTGCCCTATTAATAAGGAACTTAGAGATACATGGACATACAGAGAAGCAGGCAGCAAGGTTAACACAAGGATAAGTCATGGTGACTGCATAACTTTTACTTCATAATTAAACTGTCATAATATAACACAACATCTAATAAGAGGAGTAACTAGAGGGATATTCTGCAGACCTGTCAAGATACAACCAAGAAAGAGTTGATGGCTTTTTACAATGGTCAGAAAAAAAATCAAGATATTCATCAAGGAGCAAATCCCAGGCTTTAGAGACCCCTAGGAGTGTGAGGCACTTGCCACTGTGGAGCTTCACAGGGAAAGTCTTCACGGTTCATCTTTGTAAAGACCAGACTAAACACAGATTAACACTTTCTAGGTATGCATAAATACCAATGGAGCGATCTTGGGAACATGTATTGAAGTTGTGAGATATCAACAGGATAAACAAGAGCTCTGTCTTATTTAAATAGAGGGGAGAAATCATACCACACATATTTACACCAGTTTGCCACAAATGTACCAGTTCAAGGCATCTAACAGTTGACACATATGTACCAGTTTAAAGTATGATGTTACTGGTTTGCCCCACTCCTCCATTTGAAGCAAAAACTCACTAATATCCTCAGGAGAAGTACTGGCTGACAATGCCAGTCAGGCCTTAAGTCCAACTGTCTTATGCTGTGTTGGATTCTCTGTCTACAAACTTTGGACTTGGCCAATTTGAAACAATAAAGCTGCCAACTGAACAGAAAAGCCCAAGGGACAATGGCTGTATGGAATTCCTGAATGATGCTCCACATAAAGAACTGAGGCTTTCATCACATTGTCGTATGAATTTACCCCATCTTTAAAGAATTATATTTTTTTTTGTTTTGTTTTGTTTTGTTTTGTTTTGGTTTTTTTTTAACTAGAAGAACATAGCAAGCATAAAAGTATGGGAAAATCCATACTGCCTATATACAATGTAAAAAATAAGAAAGAATATGAGCATGAAGGTAGTCTTTTGTTTGCATTAGAAAATATATGGAGCCTCCTTTCACAGTGTAAACATCTAGATTTTGATTAAACACAGCATCCACTCATTTCTGTATGAAAAGCTGATTCAGACTCACTGTCCAATTACATATCAGAAATGCCTCTTAGATGAGACATTTGTGTTTTGTTTGCATTTATGCTGGAACACAATTATACCATATGCAAAACCACAAATGAAGGACAGAGAATAAGCTGATAGACTATCCTAACTGCTAGGAATTTTTTTTTCTGTCCCAATAGCATTTTATAGGTGAAGCCAAATAGGAACACACAAACCATATGAATTGAGTATGCTGATGTATTGCTCAGATTCAGATTTTAGCAGTAACGAAGGATGATTCTAGATTGCACCTTGATAGAGCAATGGAAACATCATGTAATGGTGCTAGAAGCTGTACTTTGAGAACAGTGAAGAGCAGTGGCTGGCTGCTCCATGCAGCTTGAGCTTTATCATCATCTGCATTTGGAAAATCTAAATGGGCTGGTTTGCAATACTGATTATGCAGAGTCAGAAATCACAGTGCTCCAAGTCAGCTTATTCTGCAGGAATAGGGCTTAAATCATGTCATCTCAATTTTCAAATACTTTGAGAACAATTTTCTAGTCCTGAGATAGCTTAGGCCTTGCTCAAAAAGCCAAGACTGCATGAATATAAGTGGCAGCTCTTAATGTTTTGCCCACATTATGAAATGGGGTTACAGCTTTCTCTAGATAGCCAGTGGGTTATTAGTGAATTGATCTCTCTGAAAGGGTAAATGCAATTTGGGGGAGGATCAGGCACCTAAGCAGGGGCTAGAGACTATGACACTCTGGGTAGGCTGGGGTTTAGGGCTGAGAGAGCAAGCAATTAAAATTGATGCTGGAGCCATGAGATATAGAGGAAGGTGTTGTTTTCCCCAGAGCCCTTATTTCAGCGAACAAGTACGTAAAAGGATTGCTAAAAAGAGCAACTTGAAACCACAAAAATTAGACCCTGAATGAAGCAGACTCTCATCAACTATTGTCTGAGTGTTTCAGAACACCACAATTTTCTATAACAATGTGCTGTTATGTCCTCCTGATACATCTGTCTAATTCAGCAACACAGCTTGCCCTAATTAGTAAAAAAGTATTACTGTAATATTGGGAGTTCAGTACAGTTAATTTAATTGGGCTTAACCAGATGAAGAAGGACTGGCTCAGAAAAGACACAGCACCAGAGAAATCCACTATCCCAGCCAAAAGAAAGACTGGTTATAGTAATTTTCCTTGGAGTGTTTAAGTAAGCAAGTGAGACTTAGAAAGACACGCCAAAGGGAAAACACATTTCTCCAGCATAAATCTCACTAGTAAAAGCTTCAAATGTAAGTATTTCCAAAGACACCGATCGACTTCATAGGGAGCACAAATCAAGTTACTCCACTATGACATGTTGATGAAGAAAACAGTTCTTATCTGCCTTACAATCAGATAAAAAAAAAACCTCTCAAAACAAATGTGGATTATTACATTTGGCTAATACACATATGTTATGTACTAAAATACCTGAAGTTTTCTAGATACAATTAATATTTTATACATGAAAGTAGTTTAATTTTTCATGTAACCTTTTTAGCATCTCAGGTCCTGAAGATACATTTGATTAGGCTTGAAAGAAGCCTTTGAATTCTTGTAACTTGCCCTGTTGCAGTTAGGTTACGCAAACTGCACTCTTTATTCAAGATGAATTTTGTTAAGAAGTGAGAAGCTCTCTCAAGACTTGGAAAGACAAAAGGATCATGCCTGTTACAGACTAAGGAACTGGAAAGGAACAGTGTTAGCAATTCTAGACCAGTATTCTGAAGTTTAAGCCAGGGACTATCAGGTAGTATTATCTGACTACCTGTGCACCTTACTGTGCATCAATAGCACCCTTTCACAGTGCTTTTGAGCAGATTAAAAAATGGTTTTGCTGTGTGACAAGGGCAACTAACTAGGTCTCAGTGATAGTAATCTGAACCAAGACCCATCAAATCCAGAAACTTCATTCAGAATTGCTGGATGAGCTGGAATCATAACTGGCTGATTAACTCTAAAACCAGGAACTATTACTATCTTTTCTTATTCTGTATAAGATGCTGTAGGAGCACTACTAAGCTTCTTCCATCTGCCATGACGTCTCCTGACACCTTTGGAAGAGTTTGAGAGCCACCAGGACCTCTTATGTTAGACCCAGCTACTTTGCTCAGAAGTTGAAACCTTTCCCAAAGAGACTGCGCTCACACATTTGACTTGTGTAAACTGCCTGAGGGAATCGCATAGGTGGTGATGTAGTGGACCATCACTGCAGGATCCCAGCATGATGTGTAACATACAAAACCACAAATACCTCAAGAAATCATCTGTATCATATTGCCCCAGCCATCCACCAAGCTTCAGTGCTTTAATCCTATAATGATATAGCAGACCATTTAGATTACAGCAGAATGGTGGGCAACCAAGAAACTGGCCTCTGTTACGTTTGACAGAATTACTCAGTCCTGAAGGGAAACAGAGCATGTCCTTGCCAGAATGTTTCACTGCTGTAGGTGGTTTTCCTTCTAAAATCAGAATGTAGCCTGCCTGGGACCACGGAGGCAATGGCAAGGGAAAACAAGCTACTGCAGTGTGGCACTTTGGTTTGTGTGTTGAAGGAAAGGCCGGATTAAGCCAGAGGATATAGAACTTTGAACCAGAAAAATGCTGAACTCAATCAGAGGAGTCCAGGCCAACTCAGCAGTGCTACTGTTGGACTGTTCATACAACCAAAATCATCATTTAGCTATATCGAGGCTGGAAAATAAACAGGCATCAGAGACTACAGAGTAGTTCTGTTTCTGCTCAGGTTTGAGAAAATTAGTGAGTGGGTGTGCATACATGACTGGAAGCAATCAAGTTAATGCCACTTAATGAGTTACTATTAGTGAGTTTTGATTGCATTAGCTGACACATATAGTCTTACCTTGTTACAAATGAAAATAAAATGTGTTGCCTTGAACTGCTTTCAAGCAGCAGGCACTTGGTTGCTTTCTTGTCCCTGTCCAACATGCTTAAGTGTTTCAAACTGATATGAATGTGTTACTTCTGGAGACTAAGACATGACTTTCCATGTGAACCTCCAACTGGTGCAGGATGAAAGATTCCCCCTTTAAACGGGAATAGCAGAGCTGCTGAGAACAGCACCTGTGCAAAGCAACCCAGCCTGGGAGAGCTTGCTATCAGCCAGTCACAGATAGTCTCAGTTTCAAGGTTTACAAAAAAATGGTCCCATAAACAAATTCAAAGGTCCATAACTGGATGTATTTAAGAAGAAACAATCTGACTTCAAGGAAAACAAGATAAAAACATCAGAATTTCAGACTGTATGTTTCCAGGGAATGAACTATAGAGCTAACTGAGCACTTGTGACATTAAAAGAATTCAGAGCATTCAGTTTGTGCCCTGAGGGGTGAAATCACAACTAATGTTCTTCTGGGTTTTGAAATAAATTTCACCTGTGCACATCAGTGATCACTGAGCTGGTAAAAGTCTAAGAGGAATTCCCTCCAATACATTCAAGTCCCTTCTTACAAAGACCCCTTTCTTCACACAGTTCCCTTCCTTCAGTATTGCAGGCACACAAAACGGACACATTCACCCTCCCCTCCGCTGCGGATCAGTGTTGCAAGCCCAGGGAGCAATGATGTTGTGATGTACCTGAAACCCCAGCTAAGAATTGGTTTTGGTACCATGTTTTTAAGAACATGCCATCTTTGACTGAAAAGATGAAGGAATTCAGTCTGTTTAGGTTAGCAGTAACTTACCATTTTCCTTCAAACACCCATTATTTCCAGAGAAAGGAAGGAAAAAATGCCTAGCACATTAAAAGTGTTTAAAGGGGAAGTGAGGTGTTTAACAACTGAGAGCTGTGTTTGGAAAATTGTAAGGTTTTAACAATCTCACACAAACCCAATAATGACTGTATTGATTGAAAGTAAATAAAAGAAATTTGCATTTCATCAGCAAAAATTCTCCTCTGAATAAAAAGCTGATGAAGTCTTCTCAATGCAAAAATACTTCTTTTATATTTTACAATATAAATGACTTCCTGATTAACAAATGAAGTTAACACAAATTTATTATTCAACTTTAAGCAAGCTGCATTCTAAGCTGAGTTCTTTGTTTTGAATACCGTCTGTAAACTGTACCCAACAACTGGAAAGGACAGAGTCATCGGGTTTTTTCAAAAAAGTTTTGTTTATAACTCAACAAGATATGGTAAATGCTTTGCACATTACTTAGAGTAATTAAAGCTGCAACCTGGAACTTAATTTAAGAATCTGAGGAACAAAAAAGCAAAACACAATGAAGTAAAACATTTGCCTGTTTTTCCTGAAGTGATATATTTCTTTCCATGAACAAATAAATGTCTCAAGCAATTTAATATATTTTTTCAATAAAAACTATTTCTAAACTGAGTTACACATAGAAAATTCATCTTAAAAGATCTTTTTAGAGCAGGTTGATTTCTGGAGTTTAAGTGGCTTTTTTCAGCCAGTAATATTCATGACATATTAATATCAGCAATTCCTAGAAAATAATATGATACATCAAAAGGAATTTCAGTAGTTATGTCTCTGGAGAAAATACAATTATTTCTAACATGTTCATCTAAGGTGCAATTACTCCTCTCAGTAACTGCATGTCTTGTCTGTTGTTCTAGAGTCTTAGTCAGTACTTTTCAGGAAAATGTGGTTTTTTCTCCATAACTTAAAATTCATACTCACAATATTTTATTAATAAAATCGGGCCTTATTGGCTCAGAAACAAAAGAATAAACTTGCCTTCCTGTTCTGGATGAGAAAATATATCCTTTGTAACTGTAGTAATAAGGGAAATGTCCTGGAGTAAACTGCATCCTCTTGATATTTTTTTTATCACAGACAGCAGCGAAGCGATGCTGCTGTCTTCAGAAGTTACTGACAGAATAGCAGTAGGTTGTCCAGCTCTGGGAATGGGTATATGGTGGCCATTTAGCAGGCCATCAGACCAATGGCCCTGCTGCAGCTCCCCATAGTCAGTGTTCCTTGCCTGGGTTCTGCTCCTTTAAAAGATGGAAGCAGGTTTTAATAGTAATCAGCAAATTTTGTGTAATAATACTTGTCAGAGCTTATAGTGACAAGCTGATGAAGAAAACAGTGCTGAGTTTCTCTAAAAAAAGCTGTTAAAACTGTCCCCAGCAGTTGATTTCTACAAGTGAGGTTCAGTTGGCCAAGTCCTGAGAGGCCCAGGATGCTGTGTCTGAGTTGTGTTCTGTGACCTTGTGGAAATGGGAGAACAATAGCCTTAAGTGAGGAGATGTCTTCTTACACTCAGAATACATGCTAAAGCTTGGACAGACTCGTCTACTGAGAGTGTCTTGGTCCTCTAGTCTAGACTGCTATCCTCTGGTCTGCTTCTTCAGAGTCACAGGGGTATTATACCTGTTCCCTCCTTTCACAGTGGCATAATGGGCTGTGATGCAGCAGTAGACCACTTTTTGGCTTCTTTTTTTCCTAGGAATTCATTTTTTAACCTGATTAGAGACCTGGGTTAGGCTAAAACAGAAATTCTCTACTAATTTGATCTCTTGCTGCATTTACCAGGGCAGTGATCCCTTTACAAGAAGGGCATGAAAAGTGTTACCACTTCTATCTCTTCCTGTGTTTGCAAGTTCTGGGCAGCCACAGCAGTTCAAACAAGGCAGCATTAAGTAATCAGGCTTCAGTGAGACACCCACACAGCTTTCTGCTTCACTGATGTCTTCAAGCATATGCCTGACAATTCTTCCAGTGAAGATTTTGCACATCTCTCAGCTAGGTCCTGTTCCCTTTCTCATCTTTGTTGCTTTTTTTGGGAACTTTTTAAGGGTTTTTTGTTTTCCATCCCTTTTCTCTGTTTTCCATTCAAGTCTCCTTCCTTTTAACTTGTTTTCCTGTCTTTCATCACAGGTCCTGTACTATAATTCCTCATATTGTCTCACTTCCACTCACTGCCTCACTCAGTTACTTCGTTTTCTCTTGCACATGATGAGAGATGAGACCCTCTCTGCTGGAAATCCCACAGAGAGGCTTCGCTGTGCTCATCTGCCTTGGACCTTGCATCTTGCTGTCTAAACCACCCACCTCTCCTGCTCACAAACTTTAGCAGCTTTTTCTAATCTCTTCATAAAATCTCCATGTCCTGCTTTTATTATTCTCGAAGACCATGTTATTTCTTCCAAGGGATGATTGAAACAATGTTACTGACTCCCACTCCCTTTTATGTGGGTTTACTCTCTTACATTCAGCTGTTTTTTCTGCCAAACTGCACCCCTGTTTGTCCCACTAGCCTTCTCTCATCGAAGCAGCCTTGCACTCATCCTGTCTATTCTTTTTCATAGCTAATTTATCCAAAATATACTTTAGATTCTCTGATTTAAGAAAAAACTTTCTACCTGTGCCTTCTCTGCCCTTGTTTCCTCACTTTCCATCCCAACTCCCTGAATGAAGCTCCCTCTTCTTTCTCTGTGAGGTTTACTACTTTGGGCGTAGTGACTCATGTTGTACTGAGGATAGTATCCGACTGTATTAGTCTCTTGGTTATCATCTTAAACTTTGACTTTACAAGTTGTTTGTAGCAGAGCCCATCTTTTCATTTTGGGTTTGCAAACAACTGAGCACAGCTAGTTCCCTTCCTTGGCTGGAGCTGCATGCATGATAAATAAAGACACAACGAATTCAGCATTTTAACACTGCCATCCACTGGCTGTCTTATCATGACATTCCACATTTGACTAAAATCTTGAAGTGTTGTTTTTGTTGCTACTGAGTGGAATTGTAAGCTCAGTATTTGGGAGTAATGTAAATGTCAGAATTCTTATGTTCTATTCCTTTCAAACACCTGACACACACATTTTGCTTTCTCTTTTTCTTTACAAAGTGAAATATCAAGGTTGGTTGAAGGATCAGGGGATCTAGGCTTAATTGCTATGTGCAATTAATCCTCTTACCTTACATGAATGATGTGTATATTTTGTAATATATTGTTTGTGTTTAGAAAACAAACAATGCTTAAGCATATATATAGATGTTAAAGGGAAATATAATAATTTGGGACTAACCTAAAATTTGTGTACTTCCCCTGTCAACCCTTCCACCTTTCACCTCATTTAGTAATGTCCCGAATCAAATTTGTTTCATTATTTTAGTAATATTCAGTCGGTTTCCTTTCCATGAGCACATTCATTTTATCATTGAATCCATACATAAAGACTTTTGTGATTTTTTTTTTTCCTCTTGCCATTTTATCTGTTTAAACTTTCCCTGCTTTTATTCCTCAGCTTTCTTTCACTTCATTTCTGTGATACAACCAAGTTTATTATAATTAGGCTTATTGATATGTGATTAATATTCCATGGCTAGAACAACTTGCCTTTTACATTTTGCAATGTGCTCCCCTGCTAAACACTGGCAGGAATGTTTACTTTCTCAGTAAAAAAGTTCATCTGTGACAAGAGACTGTGAAAATCTCAAAGATGTGAGGTCAAATAAGTTTTATATATAAAAGTGTTTCCAAAAAATTTTGAAAAGAAGAATAGATAGGGAAAAAAGGGGGAAAAAAGAGTGTGCTGTTTCAGTAATTATATTGTTTATCCAGTTTACTGTTATGTGCTGAAATATTACCCAAAATTCTAGGAAATGAAGTGGATTACTAGTTCAAGGATGGAGCACTAATTGAATTCTTCATTGAAATGACTCATCTAAACAACGCAGTCAGCTAAATTGTCCTCCTGAATGTAAAAATCTTTACAAATGTTATCCTGGCACATGTGCAATGCAAAGAGCTTGACTCTTCTCCCTCTAAAAGAAAGGATATGTCAGAGGAAGATTTGCTGGAAGGAGGGTACTATTTCCAAGAAAAATGCGTTTTCCCTTATAACAAAACAAGATGAATCAGTCTTGTTCTAACCCATTTTGTCTCAATAGAAATTGGTTGCGCTTGGCACAATGCTTACTGAGTTCTTCAATCTACAGAGCTTAACTGAGTCACGGACCTTACGCTAACCCTCTCTAAAGGCAGGAATTTTTCTTACCTTGACACTCTACACAGAAAAAGAGCTATAATTAAATGAAATAATAACAGTTCTAAAAATTATATAAGCTGAAAGAAGTAGGAGTGTTCATTTATGACTTCAAGTTGAATATCAGCTCTAATTTCACTCATTATTATGAAAACCCTTATCCTTTTTTACGCCTACTCTTATTTTTTCAAAGACGATATCGATTAGTTTTTACCTCATTAAAAGACTGCATTCACTGAGGTATTGTGCCAAGTCTGATCCTTTATTTTAGATATATAGTTGAACCACAAACACCAATTTGGCCATGAAATTTGGAGCAGATTAGGCAAAAAAGCAACCAAACAAAAAAGAGTCATTAATTTCTCCTACTTAGAAGTGACTAGAGGATAGAACATTTAAATATTTTTGGTGTCTTACAAATAAATAGAGATTTGCATCTGACTTCCACTACACTTGCAACCTGGGGTCTACACATACTTGAAAAGTATGACTCACTAACAGAGAATACTCACTTCACAGAATAGTGAGAGAGGGCAGAATAAGTTTATAAAGGTCTTTTGTTAGAATTTTGTCTTTTAGTTAAGAGGGTATTTGAAATATTTTTTTTTCTCTCAAATATATTATATTTGAGAACTGCATTTTCTGATAGCTGCTAAATATTTTCTCTAAAAACATTAAAAAAATCTTTTGTGTAAAAATCTAGAGAAATCTTGATATGAATAAATGGAATCTATTTCTTAAGTGTATGAAAAATCATAAATTAAGTTTGTATTGTTTCTCTTGAAAATAACTAAAAAGCCAGGAAATAGCTCTCCTTAACATTTTAGTACACCAGTATAGACTGTCATTATTATTCTGTCAAAGCTAATAGAATGCATAAACATGTCAAGTACACCCTCATGATACCCTTCAGAAAGCTGCAGGAACAAGTATAATCTTCATTAAAGAAATAAATAAACAATTTTCCATTACTTCACTAGCATAAGTGATTACTATCTTCGATTTTTTTAAAAAAAGTTCTTATGGCTGCCAAATCTTGATATTGGACAAATTACAGACTAGAAATATTTTATAAGGTACTTACATATCACTGGCAATGGAGGAATTCCTGGACATGGACTTTGGAGACAGATCATAATCACTGTCTGAGCGGTAAAGGAAAGACTCCCTACGTTGACTGTGGACAAAATTTGCCTGAAGAATTAGCCCTGACCCAGGGCTTGTCATGGGGTCCAAGGGACTTCGTCCTGATGATGTACCATTGTCTACATCGAAACTGCAAAAAGAAGAGAAAAATTTTTGTGTCATTGACCTAAGAATTTTAAAATTAATAAATACCACTATGGTAAAATTATCATAGCTAATTACTTCTTGATAGTAATGGAGAAATAAAGACCTGGTCATGTCCACTGCTACACAAAAACACAAAGGCACACAAGAGAGATACTTTAAAATCACTGATAAACAAAAAGGACAAGTCTGAAGGAAATTTGGCAGAGAAGAACCCCACGCTCTTAGGAATACTAATATTGGGAATATTAGGAAGCTTTATACTTCTCTGCATGTGGAGTTTCCATGAGTACTAAATCAGGTTCTATACCTGTGTTCTTCAGGTCCCATCTTTCCTAAGCTGAACCCCAACTGTCCTGTCTCCCACTGCTAGGGCAGTTGAGGGCTTTTTTGCTATTTAGTAACAAAATCTTAATATCTTGTTATTACAAGAATATTTCAAGAGCGTACTTTGTATTATCCCAATAAATAAAGTGCTGGGGTGGCATTAAAGCATATTTGTGGGCTTGGGCACTTGTGCCTGCATTAGAGTTGCTATTTTACAATTGCAGATTGAAGCAATGAGTCCGCTGCTCATGGCCAAGCAGCAGAACTTCTGTAGCCGTTTGTATCTCTGAACTACACAGTTTAGATTCAGCACTTTTGGTTGTTGTATTTGGTATGAAGAGTGGTAAAAAGGCTTATCATTCTTAGGGAACGCTCTTCTCATGACAGGCTAAAGGACAAGGGAAAAGAAAGAAAGAAGGAGAGAGTAGATGCTGTTTCACATAGACTGTAATGTTTCCACAAAGGGCTTTGAAAATCAGTGCAAAGGCTGGACAGGAGTCTGCAAACAGACATTGGTATAGGGTGGGTGGTGCCGAGAGGATGTGCTTACAGCAACCTGTGCTGTTTGTCAGCCCAACAGCTGCATTTGGTACTGAATGGAGATGTTTTGCAGCATGTGGCTTCAATTTTAGATGTTTTGTGGAATTCAGCCTGAGAGGTTACAAATGTGAGGATCTTTCACATGATTTTTTAAACATGGATACTTGCTAGCCCCATATTATGTGTTTTTGCTGAACCCGTATAAAGCACTTGTTTTGAAAATGGTGTTGATTTGAAGGACGCCCACTGGTTTCCAGCTACAGCTAATGACAGCAGAAAAGATGCAGTTCAAGTCAGCTGTTGATTAGACTTCAGCCTAGCACAGGTGCCACAGCCAGTACATGCTACTCTGTACTGGTTTGTTTTATCTGCCATTGACCCGAGGTTTCAATGAGATTGCCGCTTCAATCCCTTGCTGAAGTGATAGCATTCCCACGACCTTTATCGTCTTTGTTAAAAGAACTAATCGAAGAAATATATATTGCTTATTCTGACACAGATGCACACTGCCTGGCAGAGAATGGATTTTTGTTTCATGATTTTTTTCATTGTTTATTTGTTACTTTGCACATATTTTTGGAACTGCAAGCTTACTGCCACTTTCAGACTATATAATTTTCTTTGTATTCACCTCTTACAGCTTGAATGTAGAAAAGTGAATGTAGTTGGTTTGTTTGTTTCCCTTTTTTAAAAAATAAATGCAGAAAATAGTAGTAAACAACTTCAGGAGACTGTAGTAATTTAATTCTATTTTCATGGTAGTTTTCAGAACAATTAACTGTCAGTAAATCCAAACACATACACTTCTTCCTAGAGTTGATTTAATTTGATTATGCCTGTATACTTTTTTTGTGTCCTTAAATGTGCTACTGCTTTATCAATCACAAACTAAAAAAGCTTAAACCATGAGACATTGCATTAGAGTTCTGTCACCAGCCTTCCAGGTGATCTTGGAC
The DNA here is from genome assembly GCA_013397935.1 of Dasyornis broadbenti. Classification (NCBI taxonomy): domain Eukaryota; kingdom Metazoa; phylum Chordata; class Aves; order Passeriformes; family Dasyornithidae; genus Dasyornis; species Dasyornis broadbenti. The sequence goes on along the minus strand of VZRN01006754.1, from coordinate 1,289,618 downwards.
TGTGCAGAGCTCCTCCTTGCCTTTCATTTTCCCCATTTGTTACATCTGTGTGATCACTGCAAGATCTACTCACAAAAAATATTTGAGAATGTATCAGAAAGGTCAAGATACCATGAAAGCCACAGTAAAATACCCTTTGCAGCTTGTAGCGCTATTAGTCCATAATCATATTACCATTTCTACTAGCATGACTACTACTACTCATCATCAGTGAATATCTTTTTAGCTTGAATTCCTAAATACTACAGGAGCACAAAATAATCACAAGTCCAATGAAGGGTTTAGCTCCTAATTTTCTAACATTTGTATTTCATTGACTGAATAATTTTTTCCCCTTTAAACAGCTGGAAGAAAACACCAACTCCTAATCAATACAGAGTCTGTATATTTTATTTTTCTATTGAGGGCAGGAGGGTAGATAATTTCTGCAGTTTTAGGTAAAATGGAAGACAGTTGTTCACTTCTGTGCTCAGTAAGACTAATTTCTGCAATGGCAGTATCATTTCATAAGCTTGCCTTTTAACTTTTAAGCAAAAGTTAAAAGTTGCATATAAATAAACGAAGATAAATTTAAGTCTCTCTTACAGGAGGAAAATTTTGAATAGTGAATACTAAATTGATTTCTTTAACAGTAGACTTAAACATTCAACTGATTCAAAATGATTTCGTTGGATTAAAAAAATAAGGTTTTATTTGCAGATTTGTGTTATTTTCTTCACCCCCCTTTTGTGGACATCATATAAATATTACATTACCAGTCTTAATTCTTCCAGTCAGAAACAAAGGCAGGTTTCTATGAATGATTTCACTGTCAGATTAGAGTATTGGGAACTTTTAAAACTTAAAAGTCTATTAGCTAGAACTGCAGTTTCACCAGCTGGGAGAAGTCCTTGAGTGTGCACCACCAAGTGACCACAAGTTTGTGTAAGACATTGCTGTTGCGACAGGAATTTTATCCTGTTTTACTGCTTGGTGACCACTAGATGGGTGTCAAAAGTAATAAACAGGATCCAAATAGATCAGCTGGATTTGCCTCGTGCTCTTCCAAGAAAACGTCCTTTATGAAAATATATATCAAGAAAAAAGTGTTCAGTTCTACAGTCAAAGGGGAATGTAAATACAGCACTGTTTTTTTCAGAAACATATGTTAATATTAACAAGTTTCTGAAATGTTATGGGAGTTAAGTGTCTTGTTTAGATCTTTCTGAGACTTTTGCCAACACTTTCAGATACAAAAGCTTACGGAACTCTAAATCAAAACAGGTGTTATTACAATGAAAATCGTATAATGTGTTTCTTTGTCTGAATCGCAAGTCTTTGCAAGAAACTGTACTTCTGGCTATCTACATCAAAAGAAGAGAAAATCAGAATGGGGAATTGAACATTTTCACACCAGTTTTTTGCTCTTTCTTGGGCATACACTGAAAAAAATTATAAGTTTAAGACAGAAAATGCGATAGACTCTTTAACTTGTCTGGACAGAAATTGCAAAATGTGAGCTGTGGTTGCTTCATATTTATCTTTCCACTCCTGTTAAGTTTTAAGCCACAGCAAGACTATGCCATGAATTGGAAAGAACAGAGAAACAGAACAACTTCATAGAAGTTGTTACGAAGGAGCACAGGAGCTGTTTTGCTTTCATTTCACAGGCAGCAAGTAGCCATTTGAAGACAACTTTACTTCATTGCTCTGCAGCCAGCCTTGGGCCCTTTGCATAACACATGCAAACTGAAACTGCCTTTGGTGACAGGAGCATTTGGCACAGACATCACAGAATTTTACGTGTTCAAAGAACTTTGCTGCAACTCTGGAGAAGCTGAAGTCATGAAAAGTCAATGATAATTCATCAACTTTTATGTCTGCATTTTGACAAAAAGTTTTAAGGCATTAGTGGGTAGTGTTTACCTTTAGAGTCTGCCTTATTCAGTGTACAATGATGACAAACATGACATGAGATAAAATTCAGTTTTTTCCTTGTTTGGTTGTTCATCGTGTTTGCAATCCTTCCCTACTTTCTGTCATGCAGGCTCTGTACTAAGATGGGGACAAAATCGAGTGACTTGTAAACATCCATGGCTGATCTCTCTCCCCCTTCTTGTCCTCCTAATAGGACAAGAAGTAATAATACCACAAGCAAACTTTAGGAAGATTATCAGAGATTTGCTTCAGACAATAATAGGACTCTGTGGGAAGAACAGGAGAGGTTCTGGATCCTGAATCTCAGCAGCACTTCTTCATTGTCAATGACTGCACAACTTCTTTACATATTGAAAGAAATCTTTAATGGATTGCTTTTGAGACTGTAGAAATTGTTTCCTACTATCTGCAAGGCTGACAAAATAAAAAATGTGGAGTCTTGCATATAAAATGCAGATTTTAGTTACATAAGGAATAATGGCATCATAATCACTATATCCAAGAGTTTGTAACTAAGGCTGCACAGAAAACCTCAGTGTTGTTTTTCCTTATTATTGAAAATTTAGCATTATTCCTTCAGCATTTTGTTAGATTTATTTTCATTTGGTTTTGCGTCATTTTATTTTTAGAGAAATAAGCAATTGTAGGAGAGAGAAGGAAAAGATTTCACTCTAAAACAGAGAACTTACTAGACTTTTTAAGAATGAAAATTGTGCTCCTGGTATTCTGCTTTGTTTCGCCACTTTCATCTTATCTTGAAAACGACAGGGAGGGAGAGACAACTTAATTGAACCTCTGGGGATATTTTATCTTTTCAGGCTATCTTTAACATTACAGAGGGACAACCAAGTTCTAGAGGAGCAATTTTTTCCCCCATCAAAGGAGTCCATTGTCCTAGTGTCAAACAATCTCTCCAGCCATCTGTGCTATGACCTACATACCCATCTCAATGTCCTCACTTCCAAGAAGTCATGTCCTGTTTTTTCACCTGGTAACACAATTCCAATATCACAGCAAATAGGTACATTTGGTATAGCAGCTGTAATTCACTGAAATTATAACAGAAGACCTGCCCTGCAGCAACTCTCTTTGAGCAGGATCTAATTTAGATTAAAAGCAAGGTAATAAAACCATAAGGTTCCAAGAAAAGGGTAAACTATTTATTTTTTGTGCCCCAGGACAGGAGCCCACCTCTGGGGAAGGAAGCCTTAGCAACTGGAGAAAGGCAAGGATTGGATGCTGCTTTCAAAAGCAGAATCTGAATTTATTGCTTGAATCGCTTCAGATTAAAATAAACAGTGGGCCACCTCAGCCGGTGGCATGCTCCATGGATGTGGAGGATTGTAGAGAAAGGTCATAGTGTCCCAGTATGTAAGATTTTTTGAGTTCACTTGGGCCTTTTTATTCCTTATTAATAAACTTCACATTAAATTCTGCCAACAGCTGACTTGGGTGTCCCCTTTTTTTCCCAGACAAAGTTATCCCTAGGTTAGACACGAAGCTTTAGAATTTTCTTTATCAGAAATAAACAAATTGTCACTAATCTGCTCCTGCTATCTCTTCCCAGTAGATTTTAGATGTTGGATAAGCTAACCTACAACGTCAGAATAAAACAAGTAAAACTAAATCCATGAATTTATATAATTGAATAGTAGGCTAATTCTTTGTTTGAGACTTTTCTAAATGTTTCCTTTCTGAGTGTCTACCCAGTGATGCAGAAGTGTCCACATCTGTTTTTTCCCTTCCTTTCTGTCTTTCCCCTCAAGATTAGTTTAAAAAAAAAAAAAAAAAACAAAAAACCCCCAAAAACAACAACAAAAAAACCAAAACCAACCAACCAACCAAAAAAAAAAAAAAAACCCCAAACCAACCAACCAAAACAAAACAAAACAAAAAACAAACAAAAAAACCCCAAAAAACCCTCAGTACACTGAAGGAAGAAAAAGAGTAATATTTATACTGATATTTTACAAGGAATGTAATACCTACTTTTCTATATTTGAAGGAAAAATGTTTATTTGTGAACTGATATTTTTATTTTCTTTGTAGAATATTTAACAAAAACTTTTGCCTGCCATTACCTAAAAATGTTTCCAGTCAATTGTAACCAAATGATATTAAAAGGAACATATAATCTAAATCTGAATTTTCACATACCACTGTAGAATTCAAGCCAACTATCTGCTTGTGGCTTTGAGTTTCCAGTTAAGCGATTCAGAAAGCAAGCCCTGTGATTAACTCCATATTTAGAAGTGGTGTGGATGGATTTTCCAGTATCAAAATTCCAATTGGAATAAATTCCAATTTATTCTTTATCCCAAAAGAATAAAATGAGACATTTCATGAGGTATTTTTTTTAGCAGCAGAACGGCTTTTGCTCTTGGCGTAACTGTTTTTAGAAACATTTGAGTGTAGCAGGCTTAATATTAGGTCTAAAATTACAAGACTTAGTATTAAAAGCTCAGGAAACAGGCAAATAGAAGATGTGTAGCACAAAAAGATACAATGAAGCAGACAGGTTTGTAAGAATTGGTCTACTCAAACATTAAGAAAGGAACTCCAACTATCTATTTATCTTCTGTGTCATGACTTTCTAGCAAGTACCTCAGGAAATCCAATCTCTCAAAACAAACTGCTTCATGTTTTATTATGAAGTTTCCAAGCAAGGAATTTCCTGTGATGACTATTCCATATTTTTGGTACTTTAGCTCTGAACAGTTTCCTGGTACTCAACTGAAGATGTGCTTCCCACAATGTCACCTCATTATTCTTAATTATACCTCAGCAGTCTATCCATTTGGCATGAAACCCTTTTATAAGGCACCTATTAAATCAAATTGCCTGTTGTGCTCAGCCGTACTGGAATTCCCTTTGTGATCCCTTTTATTTTTTTCCTGATGAGAGAATATCATCCTCACCTGGCAAGTTTTATTCTCTAAACTTGGCTCTCAAGAGTGAACTTTTTTCTACTAATGTGATGTTCAGATAGAATGCCAGAATCCAGATGGTATCACACGGATTTGATATTTCTCTGGAGCTGAAATAGTTGTCTTATTGCAGTATAACAACAATTCAACCAAAAAACCACAAAAGAAATTAAATGCAAAATAATTTCCAGGAAATGTGATGATCTGTTCATGTTTCTACTAGATTTAAGTCACTTTGTATGGTTCTTCTGATCTAATAACCCGAATGGGACTAATATTCCTATTTTTAGATAACATAAAAAGCCACCAAGACATTAACTCTTTTCCCCAATGTTTCTGCTAAACCCTGAAGCAGCTTGAGGTCTGAATGAGAAAATCTGTAGAAAATGTTGAAGAATCAGGACTATTTTGGGCAATCTGAGATAAAGAATGTTGAAAAACAGAACCACTTGATCCAGACATGAGAAAGAGTAGGCAGCAAGCCTGGAGGTGCTCTGAGTACCCCACAAGCCTGCTGGTCCCTGCCACCCCTGTATGCCATTGCTGCAGGCACCCATCAACTGGATTTCTAGGATTGCACTCTCAGCTGGACTGATCATTCTCCACTCTATTATTGTCATTTTTTAATCACAGTTTATCTATAAATAACCATTCATTTAAAACACACCATAATTCTATGTGTTTGTGATTTTATGACCCCTGGGGATGGAGCATCCACGTCTTCCCTGGGCATCCTGTTCTAGTGCCTCACCACCCTCACAGTAAAGAATTTTTTCCTGATATCTAAACTAAACCTTCTCGCTTTCAGTTTGAAGCCATTCCTCCTCATCCTGTCACTACAGATCTTTGTAAAAAGTTTCTCTCCATCTTCCTTGTCAGTTCCCTTCAGGTACTGGAAGACCACATTTAGGTCAGCCCAAAACCTTCTCTTTTCCAGGCTCTACAAACCCATCTCTCTTAGTATTTCCCCACAGGAGATGTTCTCATCCCTCTGGTCATTGTGACCTCCTATGGACTTCCATGTCCCTCCTGTGCTGGGACCCCAGAGCCGGATGCAGTGCTCCAGGTGGGGTCTCACCAGAGGAGAGCAGAGGGGCAGAATCCCCTCCCTGGCCCTGCTGCCCACGCTGCTTTGGATGCAGCCCAGGACACATGCCCAGCCTCTCTCTGGTGGGTGCTTCTCAGCAGGGCTGCTCTGATGTGTTCATCCCCCCCACTCTGTGTTGATATCATGGGTTGCCCTGACCCACGTGCAGCACCTTGCACTTCGTCTTACTAAACCCCATGAGATCCCCATGCACTTACTTCCTGAGCCTGTTCAGGTTCCTCTGGATGGCATAAACATTGAGTTACCTTCAAACTCTTTTTTAAAATAATCACTTTACCTAATTTTTTCAAGAAATTAAAGAAAAGCACTGTTTTCTTTTCCAGGGTGAGTTTTGATCCAATTACACGAACTTCTTTTTCTGCACCACTACTTTCTGAGCAGTATTTGGATGCTGGGATACAAAACCAACTAGCACTGAGTGTGACCATATGGCATGAATTTAGCGTAATACACAGGGCCATTAATTTTCTCTTACTTTAAAATTAGGGGAATAAAATTCCAGAGCAAATCAAGATGTTTATTTATCAAATTATAAAAGTACGCAAACCGTTCACCTAGAATATTGACTAATCCTAATTAAAATACAGCTTTCCTAAGATATTAGCAGAACAGCTTTCCTTCAGGAAAAACTAATATAAAGAAATTAATGTCTGAACATGGTTGAGAAGCAGACTTGTGCCAGAGAAGGAAAAGTCAATACACTGAAAGAGCTCAGCCTTCTCTTTCTGTGAATTCAGCTGCATGCCATTATCAAAAGCAATCAAATTGCTTATATATTCTTTATGAATTACTGCTGTGATAAAGCAAACATGTAGGAAAAGAGGTTGTTCCTCAGACCTATAATATTTAAATCAATTCCCTACAGTACTGCTGAAAACACCAAGTCCATAAATTAGGTATAAATATTCCCAGGGCTAACACTTAATATGCATTAGAAAGCTTCCCAGCAAACATATCTCTGAATCATCATCATATATAGCCCCAACAGTGATAAACACTTGGTCACAGAAGATGTGGTTACAATTATCCTGTGCTTAGTCGCAAAGAGCTTTGGCAAAGAGTGCCCTAGACAGAAGGTGGTAGGACTAAGCATTTGTGGTTACTCCATGCTACTCTCCCATCTCAGAAAATACAGCACAGAATGTTAGAATCATAGACTGGTTTAGGTTGGAAGGGAACAAAAAGTCATCTAGTTTCAAACCACCTGTCATGGGCAGGAACACACCTTCCACAACACCAGGTTGCTCAGGGAGCCATCCAACCTGGCCTTTACACTGCCAGGGATGGGTCTTCCACAGCTTCTCTTGGCAGCCTGTTCCAGTGCCTCACCACCATCATAGTGAAAAATTTAATTCTAATATCTAATCTAAATTTATGCTCTTTCAGCTTAAAACCATCACTTTCTCTCTCGAGACTATATTCCCTTGTAAAAAGTCTTTCTTCAGCCTTCTTGTAGGCCCCCCTCAGAAAGTGTTCTTATTCTAAGGTCTCCCTGGTCTTCTAAGTCTCCCTTCTCTTTTCCAGGCTGAACACGCTCAGCTCTCTCAGTCAGTTCTCACAGTAGAGGTGCTCCAGACCTCTGATCATCTTTGTTACCTCCTCTGGACTCATTAAAACAGGCCCATGTGCTTAGAAAGAAATCCAGTCAGTCGGAAATGACCCTCATGACGAGAGCATCTTGCAATCCTCAGCAGCAAGTCTTTTGCACAACTGAACTTAAGCAAACCTTTCTTCAAAAAGTGTGTATTGCAGAAAATGGATAAGGGCTGTGGACAGAAAAGTCCAAAGAGAAGAAGCTCTAAAGCCCAAACTATAGGGACCTTGCACACAGAAGACGATTTGTTTTACCAGTAGAATGCGCACATATAAATATCAACATGACATCAAAGCCAGCTTCAGAAGAGAGTGGACAGGAGGCAGCTGCATAAGAAATTGCAATTGTTTCTTTAGGGGTTGTTCTAGAATGCCTATGACAATGAAAGCCCTATGTAAAGGATTTTATTATAGATATAATTTTACTTTATATTATTATTATTAAATTATATACTTTATTATATACTTGTATTATATTTGACAGGAAACTTTTTTTTTCCCTCAAACCATTGTAACATTCCTCTAATTGTAATAAGAAATTGCTAATAAGAAATCACATGTGAATTCTACCTCCTCAAGAATTTGTGTTGGGATATGTTAACAGCAATTATCACTGAAAGTAAATTATATATTGTGTAAAGGGTAAAAGCTCAAGGCATTAGGACCTTCAGAGTTCTAAAATTTTTCTACTTTCTTTTTGCAAAATTGTTTCATCCTTTCCACTTCAGTTCATTTCAATTTCACAAATTCTGAGTATTTGATTTTTTTATTAGTTTCTATTTTTTTATATTGTTTTTTTTTTTTTTTTTAATATTGTGTTTTTGTGTTTAGTTTACCAAATGTGCTAGACTTCTTTCCTGCTTCGATTTCCCTAGAGTTCTACCAAATACATCAAGGTGCATGTAGTGATTTGAGTTCTGGAAGTCCTTTGCCACATCAAAGCAACTACATTTAAAGACAAAAAAAAGTTCAGAAGCTAACCTTGGAGGAGTGCTGAGAACGGATTATGTTTTGTGCATGCTCTCATACTTATGTTAGACCCTGCACACATTCACTGAGTGCTTGGAATGTCAAAGATACCCTGTGTCACTAGTCAAAAGCAAATTATAATCTACAATAATGATCATTTAGGTCTTGATTTTTAGGACATTATTGTAATGTTAAATATATTATTACAATGCCTAATTACATTATCTGGAAGGACTGCCTGATGTTCCGCATTATAAGACTGTATTTTCTTGTTGCTAAATTACTAAATTCTGTCCAGTGGTGTTGCAATTTTCTTTCCAAGTTTTTAAGAGGGCAAGTGGGTCAGCTGTTGATAGAAAGTATAACAGAAAATAATATTTTTTCATATTTAAAACAGCATTCTGAAAGCTGTTTTGTGAGATATTCTAGAGATTCATATTTTGCTGCACAAAGTAAAATTTAGCCAAGTGTCTGCAAAATGTTTTTTTTTTTTTTAACTGATTCTGTGAACACCTTCATAAATTTCAAAAAGTTATAAGTATAGGCCAACCTGAAGTCTGTCATCTCATGTATCTGCATTATTGAAAAAATCTGAAATGGTACTGTTTTGTTTTTTTTTAAATCTCCTGTCTTGCTCAGAGTCTCAGAGGACTGTGATAAAGTAGCCCATGTTGGTGGGACATTTGTGTCTTTCACTGCAGAAAGTAGGTATTGAATCAAAGGGCTACAGAGAAGTGAGAGTGATTTTATCATCAGGAACTGGAAATAATATTTGCTCAAGCTGCAAAGCACCTGATAATGAACCAGTTGCTTACACCAGCTTTATCACGTCACTAATTAAGTGTTTTTCATTCTTGAGGTATCCACTCTGAAAGGCTATTGCTTAAGCCATGTGGACATCAGCACTCACAAACAAAGATTAGCTCAGAACATCCGAGCAGCTTCTGGGTGGATCAAAGGTCCACCATTCTCTCTCTAGAAAAGCTAAAACTGAATGCCAGTGGACAAGGGTAAGAAGAAGCAAGTAGAAGTGTTACATCCGCATTGTATCCCAGCCCCTCACCATTTTCTCACCCTCTCACTGAAACAATGCTCCATGCCAAGGAAATTAAAAAAAAATGGAGTCCTAGGCATTACATTTTGAATATTCAAGTAAGGGAATACTTTCATTTTAATCTCTGTAATTTTGTATATATTAAATAAGGATGACAATAATTCCTTCTGTCACAAGGGTGATATGAAAATTAATTTAATAATCTGTGAGAAGCAGTAAGGTGTCATAGTGGTGAGCAGCATAGAAAGGTCAATGAAAACATTATAGCTGCTTTTACAGTACATATGAACAGCATGTGACTATAAACATGTGACTATATAATGAGAAACAAGAAAATTATAAAATGCTGAATATTGCATGAATACAGTTGCATTTGTTTTGAGTACTCAGTGAAATAAAAACATTGTAGAATCATATAGGTAAAGTATAAAATTACACATTCACAGGAGTAAACCAAAGTTCCTAAGTCAAATACAATGTTGGTGTTTGTGTTTATGTGCTTTTCAGTCACAAAACCATGGATATCAAGTTATTGTGTATGCATTTGAGCACATGTCAAAGACTCTTCCATTTCTGCAAGTCTCTGCACTCTGCAAATTCCAGTTTTCTTTTTCTGCCTGCTGCAATACTACCAACAGCTGTTAAGGGCAGACCATCAGAAATTTCAGACTTCAAATGCAATGTTGCAGGTTTGCCTTCTAACGGTTAGTATACAGATGAAGCATACATTCCATTTTGGTTATAATGCATGCTTGATTAATTTAATCTTCTTCTCATCATCAAGATCATTGGAACACTTCATTCTCAGTCTCATTTTGATTAACTGCTGTTGTAATATAAGCATGTTCTTGCTAAAATCTCTTGTGCTCCTATATTGTCCGTTTCTACAAGTCACTGTAAGACCCTCATTGTGCACGTGACTGTTGAACTCAGAGACCAAAAGAGAGAAAGCAAAACTTATGGAGCTATAAATATAGTGCTTGAACTATTAACAAATAAAGAAAATACTATGTGGTGTAAAGTTACAATACGTATTATACAATTCTTGTTTGGTAAAATACCTAAATGAAAAGAAGTCGAAAAATGCTGAAGGACTATTGACAAATTAACTAGAAATGAGAAAAAACCTCAAAACTAGTTGCTACAGTCTTCAGATGCCACACAGAGCTAAGCTAAGCATGCCTTGTCAAAGAAATGAGCCTTTCTCTGTGAAGGAATGCAGTAAAAGAAATGCCTGTTTACACTGCTTGTAGCAAGACTTTTTTTCCCCAGTATCAAGCAAACGTGGAAGAAGATTTGATGTAGTTAGTTGAAAGAGAAGCTGAAAAATAATTACATTTTTTAAATGAATGTGAATGATCTGGCAAGCCAAATGTTTTAGAAATCACTGTGTATTGCAAAATAAAATCAAACATTCTTCTCACAGAGCAAGACCAAACCATTCTATTAAAATTTACAACTCAGCCTCACCCCATGCAGCAATATTTATCTATAGCTCTACCAAGGTCAGCTCAGACTTTTCTCATCAGAGTTAGCTAAGTACAAACCAATTCCACAGAATAGGATTTGTGCTCCAATTTGCATGAAAAATTTGAGAGGGGAGATGACTGATTGCTTACTGCTGTTCTTGTCCATCAACCATCCTCCCTGCTGTAACTACTCTCCTGCTGCCATTCTCCATCAGGCAAAATGTGCAGCCTTTCCTCATCCTTTCCCCAAGCCCTTCCCCTAACACCAAAAGAATATATGTTTAAACTAACAAAAGCATTGCAAGGTCTGGACAAAGCATAACAACTGAACTAGAGAGTTTCTTAGAACAAAATTATTAACATGACGTGTTTTCAAGTAAGAAAAAATGTAACAATCAAATACATAAGGGAATCTTTTGTATAAAGTAATTTCCTGTTACCAGGAAAAATTGTGTATCATTTATTTGACTTAGTGCAAAAAAAAAAAAAAAAAAAAAAAAAAAAAAAAGTTGTCTGGCAACTCGATTCCAAAAGTCTATTTTCTTGATCCTGATGTCATTACTAAAATTGGGAAAGGACATGCCATAATTGCTGGCGCCGACGAGGTAGTTATATCACTCTGGAAACATTACAAAATGTGCAATCCAAGAGAGCAAGGAGAAAGCCCTCCATCAGTCCCTACAGCTGAAAAAATGTCATTGTAACATTGTTGCTTTTGGAACAATGTCTTCAACTATTTTCCCCTGACATCTTGTTATTTCATCCTGTGAAGTTTTCCCAGGTGAATCAACTATTTTGCCAGATAAAACCTACTCTCCAAGCAGTGCTTTTCAGCAAAACTCAGCCTACATATCCAAAGCACTGCCAAGCTGACCACGCAGGGCTGTGGTGGTGTGCCCTCCCAGCTGGAACCCCTGTGGATGCGCGATCCATCACCGTGTCTGACCCATGATTCTGGTGTAGAATTCATGGACAGTCTTTGGCTCTCAAGCAAAAACATTAAGCAGCAAGGGGAGCCCCCGGGCAGGTGAAGGAGGGACAAACCATCAGGAAATCTTTTGTTACATTTGTTTCTTTAGTGAGAATAAAGTAGGATAAAAGGATACAAAAACCTGTTAGCTCGCTAGATGACTCATCCTGACTGAGTCATTTTATCCCCTTCTGTGCTTACATTTCCTTACCTGCAAAATGGGAACTTTGTAAAGTACCAACAGTTCTGATCCTCAAAAACAGCAAAAACAAAACAAACAAACAAACAAAAAACTTCATACAACCTAAAATTAATATTACTGGGAGTAATTATAAGAGCAGTAGAAGTATCAGAAACATCGCTTTTTAAGAATGTATCAAAGGCAGATACAGGTGAGAAAAAGAAAAATTCAGAAAATGTACTATTTTTCCTCAGAACGTACATGTGAAAGAATGGAAGAATAGAAGGCTTGCTTATTTACTTGTTTTGGTACATGTACTTTTCAAGATCTTCTCCACAAAAATGGAGTGGAAGAAGATATGAGACCAGGTATTTCTGTAACATTTGCATGTAAAAGAAGGGAATAATGGAGGAAAAAAAAAAGGAAAAAAAGACAACAAAACAAACCATCAGAAAACAAACAAACAAGTAAACAAAAACCCTTCACCAAACATTTATTATAAGCAATTTTATGAAAAATGTTTAGAAAATAAAGAAGAAAATCTTTTTCACTTCAGGAGAGAAGCTGATTAGATTTTTATAAAATTTGACTTTATTTTTTGTCCCCACCATGCTCTACTTCCATGAAACATAGAAAATGATAAATTCTCCTTTCAGACAGAATTAAATGGTTTATTTACTTTTGTTTGGTTTTATTTATTTTTTCAGAACAACAACAAAAAAGACCCTAAAAAAATTTAAAAAAAAAATTGTTAAATGGGCAATTAATGCACCAGATGAAACATTACTGAGGTGTAAAGGAGAAAAACCTGGCAGGGGCCAAATATGTGCTTAGCATACCCTACTACAGAGCCCTGGCAGGGCAACATCTAGACAAGCATCTCCTCCTGGGAGTTTTGCGTTAAGAAAGCCTCTTCAGTACATATCTTCCCACACTGTTCTTTTTTTACCTCTTCCAGCCATAGCTCTTTCCCCACAGAGGAGAAGCTGACTGTCCATGAGAAAGACAGCAGGCTTGTGTGCTATTTTCCCCTTTGAATTTTTTCTCTCATTGTTAAAAGGCAAGGAAAACAGAAACTAATTTATATCTGGCTTCTCCAATGCATGAATGAAGTAGCATTGAGTTAAATACAGTTTTTGCTAATAAACCTAAGTGCCAACATAAAAGTGCAATTTAGTAAGCATAAAATTTCAGAATATTCATGGGTTTGTACCGTTTCAGGGATAGTTTGCTTAAGAAATCAAGCGTTTGATTAGAACAAAATAAATTCCTCAAGGAGTAGAGAGGGAAGGTAGACAATTTCTGCTTATATTTCATATAATGAAGTTCATAAAGTTCCCTGGCACTTGAGAAAGTGAAAAAAACAATAATGGGAATATCTGTAGCATTTAAATCTTCAAGAACTATTACATTATACAGTAATGTTTGTGAAAATCTCTATATTCCATCTTTCATGGGAAGCTGGATTTAATTTATTTTCAGGAACCTGCAATAAAAAATGTTGCACAAGACCTGGTTCTGCAAAGCTAAATTTCAGGAAAGGGGTCTTTTACTTTTCCTTTAATGAATATAATGGCTGAGAATAACTTAACATCAAGTGAACTAGAAAGTAACTCTGAAACCAGATGCTGATTCTGAGCCACACAGAGATAGCAAGGTCAAAGAGGTTCAGAAGTCTGCTCTCAAAATTTTTTTTTCACCGGGATTATAACAGTAAAACCCTCAACAATATTCATGCACTTAGAAAGGAGGAGCAGCAAGCAAAGGAGAAATGGACTGGGCATGTGAGGAGAAGGGAGTAAAAACAACAAAGGATCCTTGCTCTTCAAGCTCATCCTTTTAGGAAATATATGTCTACAGCAAACAAAACTCTATTTATGAATATTTTTTATTAAAGATTGGAGAAAAGGGACATGCTAGTGAGAATAAGTGCATTCTAAGAACTGCTAGCTCTTAGATTTTCTTCTCAAGATAAAACAAGTGAACTGGAATTTAAATTAATGTCTCAATTTTATTATTTTATTTCAGTAGTCTCTTCTGAGGACTTTTGAAAGCAACTGAAAAGTTCTTGAAAACTAACTTTTTCTTAATTTTGTGATTCTGGATTTCCAATTACCAGTGAGTATTCAAACTAAAATAAAATCTTATTTTGAAGCAAAAGCCCAAATATTATCATGATCTGTATCTCAAATAGAAAAAAAGAAAAATGGAGAAGGCAGAGAGAGCAGCTAGACTATCTGAATGTTAAAATAGTTACAGTGTTTTGCTTTCAGTTATAATGAATCATACAGAACTTCTATTTCTAGTACCAGGAATCAATAAGAACATAACTACTGGTTAGGAAATCAGTCAGTTTTAGGTGATGAAGTAAAACGTTCTGAAGAGCTACTGGAAACTGAAAAATGGATGCTTCCCATCCATCTAAACCTATCTAACAATACTAATGGCATAAATACGAAGTAATATCTTACTTTTGAAATAAATAATTGTAAGAAAGTTGTAAATGCACAATATCAATAGAAAAGTCATAGGGTCATCTTAGTAACATGGGAGGAAGCTGTGGGGGAGGGAAGTATTTCTGTGATGGAAAAGCTGTTTGGACAAGATGAAAAGCTGTGATGGCTTTACAAAATGTCATTTCCTAGTTATTCATTTCCAGCCTTTTTCAAGAATGGATATTCCAAGGAGAAAAATACATTGCTTCACAGCTGTGAACCTCCTGCTTGCCAAAAATGCAAATGTAATTACTATCTGTGAATCAAAGAAAAATTGTGGCACTGCTGATAAATATGAGTAAGGCCTGAACCCTGGCATGTTCACCCCATCCTTGGAAGTCTTCAGGGCTGTGCTGCATGGGGCTGGCAGTAACTGACCTAGTGGAAGGAAGGTGTCCCTGCCCATGACAGAGAGGTTGGAGATAGATGGTCTTTAAGGTCCCTTCCAACACAAACTATTCTAACATTCTATGGCTTTGTGGAAATGCAGACCTCTAGAGCTGAAATTCAGATTCGTTTGGAAGGGCTCTCTGTATATGTTTGTAACAGCAAGAACATCAGTTACAAACCCACTGGTACCAGGATCACAGTTGTAAGACAAAAAAATCCTTTTAACAGGCAATCGTGGTATTTGAGTTGCCACAAATGCTAAGACTTTGTGAAGGCTGATGCTGCCACGAGAGGTTCAAAGAGTGGTTCCTAATGTTTCCCCAGCTCACATCTCTGACCCTTAAAGAATGGAAAACATATGTCAGCAATTAAGTCACTAATCATAGTGTTACCAAGCATAAAAACAGTGCTGGTGCCAATATCAACTGAGTCACTTTATATGTTTTCTCAAACGTCCTGGATTCTACATGGCGTCAAACCTAAACAGTCATTGTGGTCATACTGAAACCTAGGCAAGCACAGATCTTTCCTTAACAGCATGGAGTACAGAGCAGATGGCACTGAGGTGACTGCCATGTCTTGACTAATGTCAAAAGGGACATTAAAACAAAGACTAAAACAGTGATTAGCTTGGCCAGTGTTCCCTAGAGGATAAATCAGAAAATAAACTTTTGCAGAGTAGGCTGGAAAGGGCACAGCTTCAATATCACTGAGCCAGCCAGCATCATTTTCCACCTCATTAAATGAAGGGCATCTGAACAGTTTGCTTGAGAACTGACACAGAATAGGTTGAACTTTTAAAAAGTAATTAATTATGCAATGGTAGTGCCTATCACTGATCATCAGCAAGCTTTGACCAAGGGGTCCCATTGGCTTTGATCCATGTATTCTCTATTTTTAAAAGACCCCTTATGCTGTGTATATTTCCCCTTGAAGATTATAATTTCTCCCTCTCCCACCCCCTGTGTCAGTTACTTCTTGATTCTTGACAGATTTCCTCTATGTGTGGGTGCAAATGAATGATTATTATCACCAGGATTTCCTGTAATAACAGGTAACAGTGGTAAAAGCCTGGTACAGAGTTTTGCTGTCCTTGGGTTTTAAATCACAGATTTTTTTCTCTTGTGAATTACATTTCGAACTGACAACAATCTAAGGCAGACAAATGTATCAAATCAGGACTTAAATATAATAAAAAGAGGGAGAAGGCAACAATCTAGTCAACTCTTTGGACACTGACTGTCTTCCAGAGCTAAAAGAGTAGCTGTAGAAATGGGCACTGAACAATGAGCAGTAAATACTGAAACTTTGGAAGTTTTGGGATACTTACAGTGCAGGTTTTAGTGTATCATGACCTGCTGACAGGGGAAACATTACATTTAAAATTTTTAAAATCTAAAATTTAAAAGAAAAGAACTGAGAATTATGAAAGGGGATCTAAAGATGGAGCCAAAACATTCACTAGCTAAGATAGAAACGAAGGAACAACCAGAGGGACTTGAGCAGAATGTTTTTCTCCTTATCACAGGAAAGGCACACGTCTACTATCTCATTATCGTATTCATGCAGAGGTTTATACTGCAGAATAAAGACAGAAAAGAAGTCAGGGAAACATCATTGTTATTCAGTCTGGACAGAAACAAATCACAATAGTTCCTGACACACACCCAATTCCTCTTTTCAGCCCTGTTCTGTAGACAGAACACAATCAGGACTGGTTTGACTTTTTCAGGATCTCTGAAAAACTGAATTGTGAAACAGTGCATGTTAAAGGGTAAATAAACCTAAAGGAATTTAGAGCAGGAAGGAAGGAAAAAGAGCCAGAATATGAGCCAGGAATGAAAAGCTATCAAAACCCAATTGTCTAGTGCTGTAAATAAGCATTTGCTTAATTTTTAGTGCAGCTTTTTTTTTTTTTT
>VZRN01006754.1:1260024-1272567 GCA_013397935.1 Dasyornis broadbenti | reverse complement strand
TTTTTTTTTTTTTTCCCATTTGAATGAACAGTTGTTCCCAAGTAAACAAGATGCCAGGAATGGTTTGAGCAGAATACATTTGAAACTGCAACCTGTATTGCAGGAATTGTTTGATGTCTAGGTGGTTGAATGACTGGCAGGACATAAAAAGAATAGTAGGAAATCAAATTATTACGGTTTATGTACATCAATTTCAGAATTCAGTACTATTTTAAGACTAAAGTAATGTAAAATTGAAGAAGACATAAAGAAAACCTGAAATTCATTTGGAAGTATTAACAACATCTCCGTAAATGCTGCTTTCAACCTAGCTGCCTACTGCAAACTACTTTCAAGCCATGCTTTACAGAAGCATGCTCAAATAGAACAGTATTTGTACATTTTTAATTGCTTTCACATCACTGAAAACACTTTGAAGAAAACTTGTGCTACAATGAAAGTGGGTGAAAAATCGGCCTTCCTTCTCCAGCATCAGCAAGGGCTCCCTTCAGGGCCTTAGTTGCATTTGCAGCCTGTAAGAACATATGGTGGTTTTCTCCCTTTTCCATTGCTCTGCTTCTCAGGGTAGCTCTGTGTGTTTTGGTAGCCAAAATAAGTGTGCAAGGGGAGCAACAGGAGACTAATATGGCATCAACCACTAAAACCATCTGCTGATGAGTATAACCAGAACATCTACCAGCTGAAGTATTGATGTTACTGTTGCTCTTTAGCGACCTGATTTTCGTTTGTCATAAGTGAACATATTCCATTTTGCTGTTATTGGGTGTGTCAGAAGTAGCTTAAATAGAAACCTCACACCATTATTGTAAGTGCAGGCCTGCTAAATTTTAAACATTCATGTCTTCTTCATCATATTTCTCTCCACAAAATGAGGCTATACCTGCCGACAATTTTTTTTAAGGTAGTTTCAAATTTAACAGATGAAAAATAATGAAAAATTGCACACAGGAATTGGATGAAATCTATCCAGCATCTGTGAAACAGCATTTCACTCTGTCAAATATCCTTCTTCCGTATTTCCTTTTTCCTGTGTACACTTCAACACCAGCACATAAAAGCATTATCACACCATCTTTATGCAAAGCTTGCAAAGTAAATATACAGACAAACCAAGAACAAGAGTCAAATACACTCCCAAAAAAAAAAAAAACCCAAAAAAAAACCACCTCATGTTTTAAAAAGAAGTCCCAAACATCATTTGGCAAAACATGAGAAAACATTTTTTTATAGATCATACAGGGAAAATTAACAGCACAGGTTTGCACAGATGTCTGAACTTGGAGGCCAGGCTCCCCAGCAGTCCCTGGGGAGAGAGTTCTGAGGAAAGCTGGAAGCACCTGTCTGTGTTAGGATGTCATTCCTGATTTTCTGAAGAGTTCTCTGGACTTGTATGAATTCCCCTGTTGATTATGCAAGCATAGGTTATGGGATTGTTTTACATTGGTGAGATTTTAAAAACAATGGATCTTTTTCTCACCTTTTAATTTGCGAAATTTACAATCTTTTCTGTAATCATGAAATCATTAATTTTTAAATGTGAATGCTGAGAATGCTACATGACTCTTAGGCTTGAGCTTGTATAAAAATTACTCAAGCTATACCAAGGGGAAAATAATAGAAGATACATTTTTGTGAAAGAAAAATACTTGACTGGAACAAAAGTTAGAACATGGAAAAGAGAAAAGTATTTATGCATACAATTTAATTCAGATACTTCTTAGGGTGGCATGCAAGGATAGCAGCAAGACTTAAAACTAGTAAGACCAAGAAGTTCATTTATGGAAATGTGATGCACTTCACTAGGTCTTATAGAATGTAAGGAGTACAGGCTTTATCTTACTGTGGCTTCTCACATTAAGTATGAAGATATACAACTTCTGAGAGGTAAAGCAAATTTTTAGTTCACTGGACACACTTGGAAAACAAGCAGATACAAAGAAACTGCAACTTATACTGTATAATATAGATGATATGTTTTAAGTAGGTATACACATTTCACAAAAGGACTTTTGGCCAACATCATGGGCATCACACATCTAAACTGCAAATACACTGTAAGGATTAAACTGATTAGAACATATCTGTATTCATGATACAGCAATAAGGGTGTCAAACAGTACAGAAGGTGTTGAGCAAGGAAGGATGAAAGCTGGAGTAACACAATTGCTCAGTTTCAGATGTAAATATACCTATTTTATATCTGGAAGTTTTGAAGGCAAAAATTGAAATCAATATTTTTTTCACAAAATGAAGTTAACATTATTAAAAATAACTGTTGCCGTCTTGGAGAGGTAAATTTTAATGGCATTTAAATGAGGAGGACTATTGCAAACTCAGTTGGAAAAGAAGATTTAAATTCAAATAAGAAGGACAGAAAACGTGCAAATGTGGGGAAGTAAAAGTAAACTAGCTACAGAGTTGGAGCCCAATAATGTGTATAGGGCTAGGACAAGAGAAAAATATATGTTGGTTAAGTTGAGGAAAGACCACGTATCAAATGAGAGCACGGCTCACACGCTTAAAATCACTAAATGTGGAAATGTCTCAGACAATAAAGATGATTATGAATATATAGCTCTGAGAAGAAGATAATCTTATATAACTGATCTTGTGTAGAGGATGCTTCAGGGCAGCAGCAACCAAGGAGCTTTCATAGTGACTGGATGTTTATTTCTCAATATATACCTCTTGGAAAGAATTTCCTAAAAGAGCTGGCTGTAATCTGCCCTGTTGTGTGTGGGGGTGGATGCTGGCAGCAGCTATGAGACATAGTGCAGCACCACATGGCATTAGTCACTGGGGTTCCAAAAGCAGCCTGCCATGATGTCAGAGGGTTAACTGGCCTCGTTACAGCACCATCCCACCAGCTGCCAGGCCAGCACAGCAAGCACCAACACGCAGCTCTTTGCCATGTGTGGCCTTGTACTGTAGGTATGTAGCACTTGTGTACTTTTTTTGAAAAATGGTGTGGGTACACCCTATAGAGAGATTTTTCAGTAGGGTATGATATAACTGCGTATCTTCATAATTTAGATAATTAACCAATATAATTACCTCAAAATTCAAACTTTTAAAAAACACACAAAAAGCTTACAATTAATAAAAGAAATTCAAGGATAAATTTAGGAGCTACTGAAAGGTCTTTTCATTAAAAAAACTCCTTTTTTCCTAGTCAAACCTGAGTTTTTATTCAAGCAGTTTATTTGAATAATGATTTTAAATCACTAACCTGAAATAAAGTAGAATGAAACTACTAAAATGTATTTTTAAAAAATTGTTATGTGCTGGATTTATTTTGAGATATCTCAATGTTTCTGAAACAATCTTCTTTCTTTTTGTTTTAATATTTAATAGTTCTATAGAAGGGGAAAAGTATTTCTTAAATAACAGTAGAGTAAACTACTTTTGAATTACTGTGTGAGGTTTTGAATGTATTAATATTTGAGTGTATTTATAACAGCACCACCAAGTGCTGTTATAAAACTAGCAGATGAAATAGAGAAGCAACAGATTTAAGTCATGAGTTCCTCTCTTTCTAGAAAATGAGGTCAGATTGAACAAATCTGTTTCTGCCATTTAGTTTCCAAAACTGTTCTGTCTTTTTATACATTATAGGTCTGGAAAGCTTTCATGATTTTTGATGAAAGAAAAAAAATATTTAAAAGGTCACATAATATCATACTATGCACCTATCTAAGTCATGAATGCCCCCATGTTCACAGTATCAGCAATGATAACAAACAAAGGAGTGCAGAAATCTACTTCTGCTTTTGCAATGTGACTTAAGAAACATGCTCTAGTGCATATTAGCCTGAACTAAAAACCATCATAGCTGAAATCAGATGAGGATCAGGATCACAGTAATGAGATTGAGTCGTTTGTACTGTCATTAGAATGATGACATCACTGCTTAGTGTATTCATGGCTGCGAATTGACCTCACTTTGCCTGCAAGGTTCTTTCAATATTACATTTAGCCCAAGTTGCTGGTTTATTCTTGCTGTTATGTTCTAATACGTTCTATTCTGTACTGGATTTCCCTTAGTTTATGTGAACACTTTCCCTATACTATGAGATAATAGTAAAACTACTAAATATTAAAGCACAAATTCCACATAAACTAAGTTAGTTGCATCAGAAAGAATTAATCTGGCTATATATGTACACTGCAGGTGCTCATTTACAAGTTAGAGATCATTTATATGTACTATTTATGTTGAGTGGTGCTTAGGCTGATAACAGTGACATCACGAGTGCCTCTTTCTGCAGCAGACATCTAAAGCATGTCACACCCTGAGAGCAAGTATTTCTCTCCACCAAGAGCATGAGGTTACTACTTCAGGTATGATAAAAATCTATCTTGAGCTGAATCCCACCTGTTATGCCTTATACTGTAATTGTTCTCAGAGTAGAGGTAGGAAGAAAGATAACCCCTCATTGTGGAACAAAATGCAAATAACTGGTTCAGATATGGTGTGCTGGAAGGCAAGAGAATGGAGAGGACTTCCATCAGGGAATCTCAACACTGGTCCAGGTTTGGACTACCTTCTGTCCTGAACTTGAACCAGCTGTAAACAGGCTTTTGGTCATTCAGACTGAGTTGTCAATGAACTCCCCATGCAGCTTGCTTTCCTCTCCCTTATTTTACACTAGAGACAGACACTGAAGTGTCACATCTTCACTGGGCCCCATGGTCCAGTTAGATCTGAACAGAGCTTTGTCCACAAGCTGATAACATACAGGTGTGCCTGGGGAGAAGGTGTGAGAACTGTGTTCTAAGAATTGAAAGTGGAATTTTAATACACTCACCTGAATGGCAGAGTACTACTTTGTGTGCTTGCATGTGGTGGAGAACGAATGTTACATGTGTTTATCTGGATGTAGATTGAAAGAAAGTATCTCTGAGGAAGTGCCTTTCTTTGCTGGAGTCAAACGTTGCAGTTTGTTCTGTTTGGCATGGTTTGCAATATTTGTTTGTTTAAAAAATCCCATATTTGTTATTTCAAGACAGCAGTTCTTATCACATTAATGTTAAAATAATTGGATTTTATGTTGGCAAGTCTCATACCTCTGCTCTAAAAAAATACAGGCATGGGAACATGCCAAAAGAAATGGCTAGAAAAACCAGTAAAAATTATTTAAAATCACTAACTCAACTTGAAATGGCAGTCAAAAAAGCTAACAGCATACTGCACAATGTCAACAACAGTGCTGACAGAAAAAGCAGGCATAAATTTACCACTGTGTAAAAACTTTGGTGTGTTCACATCCTGGGTAATGCCTACCGTCTGGTATCTGTATTTCAAGGACACAGTGGTATTTGAGGAAATACAATGAATAGGAACTAAAATAATCAAGGGATGGGGCAGTAGTGTGTTTAGGAAGATATAAGAGGGCTAAAACTTTTCAATTTCTACAAGAAAAGGCTGAGGAGGCTGTAACTGAACTTTACAGAATCATGAAGCTGGTAGATAAGTGAATACAGATGCTTTCATGAAATGCCTCAATGACAGAACTAATTTAAAAGCACAGTAAAGGAAGTGGCTTTCCTACGTAGGCAGAAAGATTGTCAGAAGGATGTAAGGAAGACAATTTACCAGCAAATTCAGAAAAGAGGTTAGGCAAATCTATGGGCAAACAGGTACAGAGCAGATCTGAAAAAAGGCCAGGGCTAACCCTGTAACATCCCTAATACAACACTACTAAATGCTGGGAAACATGATGGGAATGGACTGCGGACATTGGACATGGACTCAGGTATTCCAGTTGCTGCAAGTGATGACAGGATACTAGGTTAGGAAGACGATTGGTCAGGCTCCATTGGACATGTCTTATTTTGTTAGAAAATAGACTAATTGATCATTTTAAAATCTACCATTAATTCACTGACAAGACAGCATTTTTTCCCCTTTCATTTTGTTAAAATAACACTGTTTAACACATCACACTCTGAAAAATAATATCACACTCACTGTGTAGACTTCCTCATTAGCACTAACACTATAAATAAAAGCTTATATACCATGCTGAATTTCTATAGTTTCATGATTTGAGGCCCATACTGCTTATGAAAGCTTATTTTTCTTAATGAAGTTACCTATGAATTCCATCGAAGACAGACTTCATCCCACAATTTCATACATGATATTTGGTACTTCCTCACCTACGAGTTTGGACGGTATGCAGCTTGCATTGAACTTTCCCAGTGCACTCTATTCAATACATTCAACTACTAAAAGCGCAATTGGATATTATGTGAGGTGCCAACCCTCTTCTGTTTAAGAGTAGTTTTAACAGAGTAGCATAAGATATGGCAACAAGAGACAAATAATATCATCAACAAGGCCTCATACAAACAATCACAATACTGGAGAGGAAAAAATATTCACCCGACACAGAAATAAAAAAAACCTTAACCCTTTAGCAGCCAAATTATATGAATAATGTTCATATTGTTCACACTTACATTTACATGTGTTTACATTCTCTGCCCTGTAGACAAAGATTCCTCCAAGGAATATCCTGGTTTTGGTGTTCATCTTACCAGCACTAGGATTCCCAGTCTGGAAATCATCAGCTAACTTTAAACATAGCTCTGATAACAATAACCTAGATGTATACAACCCTTTCAGTATCATTTATTGAATATATTCATCATCTTTGCACTGGCAATAGGCTTGTTAGCACCAAGAGATTAACCAAGGAACTGAATGGTTTTGGGATGGCCAGTCCCTAAGCAGTGTGATGTGGCCACAGCTTCCTCCTATCAGACAGAGCTGCCAAAAGACTGGGTTGTGCTTATTGCAGAGGTCCACTTCTTCGTACCTTTAGGTGAGGAAGCCAGTCCAGCTACCTGAGGTCAGTACAGCTGAATATCAACTCGTTCTCTTATTCTAGCTCTTCTGCCCCAGAAACAACACTATTCACTGAGGTTGAGCCACAAGTATTTCACTATCTCCATTCAATAAAACTTTTATTTAGTATCCCTCTTATGATCCACATATTAAGGGTCATGGAAAGTCCATACAAGAGATCAGTTTTGTCCCACTTATCTATAAATACATCATAGACTGAGAATCCATATTTGACAACATCTGTCAGTAATTTCCAATACACCAAACCTCATCATATTGCAAACCAGCAACTTCATCCACTTCTAGAGCTAAGTAAGAACCGATGCATGGTTCTACATCATACCACAGACTGAATCATTGAAGACTTCTGCTCTCAGGGGCACTGGACAGGCTGTGCCCTTTGCAGATCAAGCAACCCTAAGTTCCAAAACCCAGAAAAGCCTGAATTGGCATACATTGTAGAAAATAAATAAAATCCAGCAATACCAACTGACAAAGTAAACAGGTAATTATCTGTAGTCACATCATGCAGAAAGGATTGTGACAAAAAGCTGACAATACTCCTATGGCTTATGACTCGTTTTGGATAGTTATATGTATCATGAAAAACAAAGGCAGTTCTAAAATCTGATCAGCTGAACTGTTTGCAACTAGTAGGTCCTGTCTGACAACCCTGGCTGTTTGCATGCCTTGCCATCAGGTCCTCATTTAAGCTTCTAAAATTTTAATTCAGTTCATCCAAATAGCTTTTTAAATATAACTTCAAACTTTGCTTTCATTACAAAAGGAAAAAATCAGTAGAAATACGACATTTGCTGTGGAACACTACTGCTTTACTGTTCAGTGGCAAATATTTGAGAAAACAGAATCATACTCTCATTTAAATTCTTGTACTCCCGTCTAAGCCAAAGTTTAAGTTACTGTGCGTTTCCTTACATCCTTGTTATTTTTTCTCAGGAAAAAAAAGACATATCAATTGTCTTAGCTGAAAAGTCTGCCCAATCCTTTACCCCTTCTAGATTATTCTCCAGAAAATTTATGATTTAAAACCAAGCTTCACAATCATACCCTGAATTGAGGAATGAGTAGAAGTGATTAGTAGAATTGAGCAGCATTAACATAACAGGTAATAACCCTTATATAAGTCACTTTCTTGTTTTGTATAAATACCAACCCTCTACTTTTACTTCAGACACCATAACATCAAGATAAATTTTCCAATGCACATCAGAAAGAGAAGGTTTGCCTACAGATCCTACCATGATGCTAAACAACAGCCATCCCCAACCCAAGAGACTTTAAAAGGCGAGGCATCAGCACAGCCTGGGCTCCCCTCCAGCCACTCAGTCAGTTGGGGTAGCCATCATAGCACATCACCAGTGGAGATACCCTTTGGATGCTTTGTAATATTGATACTGAAAAGAATATCATGCTTTTACCATACACATCTTTTTACACTGAGCTTACTGTATCATTTGGACAGGAAGTGAGTGTGATTTCAGGGCACCAAGAGTAGAGGTTTCTCTGTCTTGTCTTTACGTTTTTTCTGTCCTCTCACTGGTCTGTGTGTTGGGAGACTGCCTTCTGGTCTTCATGGAAACTTTGTTCACTTGGGAAACATTAGTAGAAATCATGGGATCATTTTTTCTAAAACGCTTCTAAGATGGGTATTTAAAAGAGTCCTGTCACTCAAATCCCTGGGTTCTTGAGACCAGGCACTTCTGCTCCTCTTACACTGAGTGGGATCATTATGTTAACAAATACAGAACAGAGAATGATATTGTGTAGCTCTTCCTCTCTCCTGACCTGAACACCTACCAGTGTACCTGATTTAATCACATTACTTGTCCCTAAGCATTAATACTGTGGCAAGACTACAGCGTTGCTATTTTATCCCAGAGAACTGCAGGAAGGCGCTGACCCATGGATCAAACCCACAGACTCTGGTGATAAGGCACACCAACCAAACTCAAGCAGATGGTTTGGAAACCGGCCCTGCTCAGGCCCACCTTGAAGATTGCTTGGTTGGGAGATGTGGGCAGGGTGGGCTGACCTCAGCTGCCACTTCCCTGGAGGTGGCCAGGAGCTGAGCTCGGTGTGGGCAGCCAGCAGTTCCCTCCTATTCTCTCTTTGCACTCCGTTTTCCCTGTGGCTGGGACAGGGCCTGCCTGGCTTTGCTCTGCACTGCCAGAGCACAGCATGTGCCTTCTCCAGTCAGCCTGCAGGTATGTCCCTGAGAGCTACCTCTGAGCTCAGGTACTGTTCCCAAACAGCAGGGTAGCAGAGGACTCCCAGTTCACAACTAGCAGAACAGGTATTCTCAGATATCAGATTAGCGTTATAACTAAAGGCAACAGCAACAAAAGGCAGGCAGGCAGGCAGGTATTTTACACAGAATACTTGGTGTTCAAATTAGCCTGCAACTAACAGTTACAAGTATTCTTTTTCTTTTAAACTACCTTTTTTTTTTTTTTTTCCCTGCAAGAATTAATGGAGGTAGTCAACAACAACAAAAAAATTTAGAAAGGCAGACTTAATCAGAGGTACTGATTTATTTGCACAGTTGTACGTAATAGCTAAGGTATGTATGTTTTAGCTCACTTCCTTGGAGACACCCTGCAGAGGGTAGCACTTTTGCAATATTTAGTTTACCAACACGGTATTGCATTTTAATAAAGAGAAAGACACACTACTTGCTGCAGTTATTCAGCAAAAATCTGCTTTAGCAGTTTCTCAGAACAACTGGGACTACTCTTTAGCTTGAGTAATGTAATTGTTTAATTTCCTTTACTACAAAATAGTTTTAGTAAAAGACAACTGGAAGAAATTACTAACTGCTTTAACAGTAACACTGACATGGCTTTAACTCAGAGCCAAAATTATTTGAAACATAAAGTTTTTAATAGGCTGATGTTCAACTAACTGGATGTATTTCCTCCCAAAGAACTGTATCTAGTTACTAGTCTATCCCACAGAAACACATCGGCCATTTATATCTAAACAAAAGCTATATTTAAAAATACATAATTTTATACAAGTAAAATACAGCCCTGAACAATTAGTCT
This sequence comes from Dasyornis broadbenti, assembly GCA_013397935.1. Lineage (NCBI taxonomy): Eukaryota > Metazoa > Chordata > Aves > Passeriformes > Dasyornithidae > Dasyornis > Dasyornis broadbenti. The sequence goes on along the minus strand of VZRN01006754.1, from coordinate 1,262,649 downwards.
ATCATGCGTTTATTAAAATGATGGTGGTTTTATTAAAGACAGAGAGAAGGAAAAAATGTGGGACACATTGAGAGAATAAAGGGAAGTTATTTCTCATACTTGATAGAAAGCTGTCGTGTCAGTGTCTATCAAGCTCTAAAATCATAAAGTTCTTACAAGAAAAACAAATAAATCATTCAAAAGACAAAACAGAAAAAATCTTCAAGGAAATCATGCAACTAGATCAATATCACAGGCTACTTCTACTCCTCTAAGCCTCAGAGAGGAGGGGGAAACACATGAAGCATAATACAGCACTGTCTCACACATGCTGCTACAAAGTCTGCTGCTTCCCAGGACACATCTAACAGTCATTCTATTTATGCAGCAAAACTACATGTAAGCAACCCAAAATAGCTCACACAAACTTAATTTTACTCTCCAGCCTCTAGAAATACAAGCTTTTTATTATGATTTCTCTTACTGAAATAAGTCTACTGAAGATTTTTAGAAGGTATCTGTAAGTGTAAGGATTAAACCTGACTACTGAATGGGAAAAATCTATGTAATGTGTTACAAAAAGCATGTAATGTGTTGTCTTTTTAAAAATTATATATACTCTATTTTACAATAAAAAGCTACATAATTTTGTTTCTTACTAATAATTGTGAAACTCAACAGCTGAACATCTTCAATAAGCATGCAAAATCTATCAAGTCCAAATTAGTCTGTGACTTTCTTGGGGCATTGCTCTGTGTCATAATAGGAAGGAGAGCCTGAAAGAAACAAACGAGCCACATTACCACATTGCATCGGCAGTCCTTAAGGAGCTGGTAGATCGGGATCTTGGCTTCATAACAATGCTCATTTCGAAAAATTCCTTCAGTATTACTAGCAGTCAGACGTCAGTTGTCCTTAAAAAGCTCATCCTCAAAGTACTCCATTTCAAAGTATGTTTTAAAATCCTCTGCTTTTAAACCAAATCCGTCTCATGTAAAAATCCAGGCTGTGGAGGAAGAAATCTAACATGATGTAACTCCTTCCTTTTTCATGCTGAGTTTACTCTAGCACTGTGCTGTTCGGAAATGACAGTGCTTTTCTCTTCTGTCTTGTATTGCCCTGGGAGGAACTAGTCTATTTTGAACCTATTCTCCTTTCACGTCACATGAGAATGAAGGCAGCTGAAAAGAGTCCCTATCTCTTTCTTGCAGTTTGATAACAACAGGTTTAAAGGTCAATAACATTTAAAAAAAAAAAGGAAAAAAAAAAGGAAAAAAATAAACAATACTGATGGATAATAAATGAAAGGAAAGGATGAATGTAAATTACAGTAACATTTCTGAGTTTGCAGGGAAATTACACTTAGAGACATGTTAGATAAATTAGTCTCTGTGGAGTAAAGAAAGGAACAAAGATTTTTTTTATTTCAAATCAACTAAAAGCCTTACCCAAAAATGTAATTCTTCCCTTTCTCTTTCTCCTAATACTTGCTTAGATACTGTGAATAAGTACTGTTGTTTAACTTCACAAACCAGCAAGTATTCCCTGTCTGAAAGACTTTCAGAACAGTGTGGGGAAGTAAAAACTAAATTCCTTGTTGACTCTTAAAGTCAAACACACGTACAGATAGTGATTGTTATAAATCACTGAAGGGCAAAATACTTTAGTTGAAGAACTACAACATGACGACCTCTCTTATGTACTGCAGATATCTTTTCCTGTTATAATAATTACATAAATTGTTCATGTATTACCAAAAAAAAAAAAAAAAGCATTTATAATTTCTAGCAAAAAAATTATCATAAAAGCTTTGGCAGTTAATAACTATGTTAACATATTTGGCAATTTCAACATTAATAGGAAAAAATGCAGAGAACAAAATAGGGAATAGATTGTTTAATTTATGCATTTTAGAAAATGCTCTGAACTGTGTTAGAATTGGTTTTAAACTGAAAGAACAAATTTATTGCTGAACAAGTGTTTACATGCTTAATAGTCATTCCTTTGCAGGCTATACAAGTGTTGCAGTACATTACTTTTGATGGTAGTGCATCTAGGTTAATAATGAAAACAAGCTTTAAAGATTGCATTTATAAAATTTATATAGACTTGGCAAATAGAAGAAAAATATGACAAATAGATTATGTATCAAAGATCCAAAAAATCATCAAAGTGGAATGTGTGTAAGGCTCTCTATAACCTTTGCACTTTATTTTATAATAGTACAATAAAATGCATTACCAGCTACACTGTATATCACCAGGAAAGATCCCAACTGCCCTGGAGGCTTTTGCCAGTGATCTGCATCTAAAGCGTTCCACAACAGCAGAAGGAATGTTAATAAGGTTTCTTGCTCTGCATTCTGTTCTTCATGTTTTCTGGCACATATCTCTCAAATATCACTTAGTGACTTGCAAAAGACCTTTTGTAAGAGTCCTATGGAATCAAAAAGTTAACTTCAAAGAGTGGAAAAGGCATCTGTGATAAATTTAGCTGGAAGGGTCACACAGTCATGGGACCTTTAGTAACAGTTGGGTCTATCACTGTGCAGGTCACATGTCTATAGAAGTGCACATAAATCAGACTCCATGTTGTGAAACTTTTTTGTTCCTTTAACAGATGGAATAGATCACAAAAAAAAAAAAA
>VZRN01006754.1:1243053-1259948 GCA_013397935.1 Dasyornis broadbenti | reverse complement strand
TTTTTTTTTTTTTTTAAGCTTGCTTGATTATTTATTATTTATAAACATGAACATTATTCCAAATTCAATGAAGGAACACAAAATGAAGAAAGACAAAGCTCTTCACTAAGTTGTTTCACAATACCATACTGAAATGGAATATTCAAAGACTATTTCTGCTATGCCAGAAAGTAAATACCTCAGGATGGTCTGTCCTCAGTAAAGTATGAGACAAGATGCTGCCTCTTACTTGTAGTTACTAGAAGTGTAACAACAAATATTAGCATTTTTAGATACTAAATACTACTATACGATATAAATACACTGTAGTTGCAGGTACTCAAATAACTGAGTCACTGTTTTCCAATGCCAATTCAGAAAAAACTCATGGAGTTGCAGTTCTCCATCTCCATCTCATGAATTAAATACTAACACCCTCTGTGACGATGCTTTCTTTGATAGTCTCTACCCTCAGCTCCTTAGAAATAAACTCCTGTTCTCCAAGTGCCTACTGACTTCAACTTCAATATGCTACAAGATATATATTAAGCAACCATACTTCAAGTGGCCAAATCAGAGCCTGTCTTCAGGTAGCAACGTTAGAAGCATAGGCTTCCCACAAAAAAGGGAGTCTATCAGTAGGAAGGAGTGATCACAGCCCTCCAGGAGAAACCTCTTAATGTTCAGTATGAGAAAGGCAAACTCTTTTCTAGAGAAGTTTCTAGAACACCCATTAGAAAACTTTGGCAGTTTACAATGGCTTCTAATTCATACATAAAATCGGTTGTGCTACAATTAACATCAAACTCAGATTTGTCTAAATTTTACATAAAGATAGGAACATACTAGTCCACTGTGCTCATAGAAGATGATTTAGCATTTATTTTTGTAGTTGGTGTGGGGTCAAATAATAAAAACTCTCAATTCCTCATAATTTGAGGAATTAAAAGAGAAAAAAATTACGAAAAATTAAGAGAATAAATTGAGAAACAGTCACTGTTTAAATAGCTGATTTGTGTATATAATCCTGTAACTTAAAAAAATCCAAACCAACATATTTCTTTTCCTTTTTGGAAATACTTTTATTTTTTCAGGTGGCAGGAAAAAGGTTTTAGAATAGAGATCTTGTTGGGATGCCATCACATGTAAAGAAAGTGTTGATTGAATAATAAAAATAATGAAGAAAAGATGAAAATTAATGAAAATACTAAGAGATGGAGATATTCAGTACTACTAAATACACTAATAATAAAAGCAGCAAGAAAAGCAATAATATTTTTTATCTGCATGTATCATCAACTGTGGTTTTAACTGTACAGTTAAATTGTCTATAGAAGAAAAGATACTGGAGTAATTAAAACACCAGTAATAAAAAGTGTGCTGGATTCAATCCACTTTGAGCATGCTTACATCTTAGTTACTTATCTTCAAATTAGTAACTAATTGAATTAAACCAGCGCTACAGTGCACAGAATTGAAAATTAAAATGAATTGCAAAAGGCACTGACTGTTCTGTTCTATGCTCGGGAACATCTCTTTCTTGAGGTTATGGAAAACTTGCTTGAACATTCTGAGTTTTGTCTTCCTAGTTTGTAAAAAAGGGATAACCCACGTGATGGAAAGCACTTGGACAGCAAACGACTGAGAGCATGCAATAGGTGCCATGTTATTAGTGCTGCTATATGTAAACTGAAGAAACAGATTCACAATCTCAAACCTTCAGACAGAAATAATGACTGGGCTCTTAACTGTGGTGTTTGGGATACACAGTATCAAATGAAAGCTATAAAACAATCTGCTTCCTTTTGATATGCAATCTTAGCTTCATCATGGTGTTTTTTCAAGTAGGATAACTAAAATATCTTTAAAAACATGGAGCTGGGCTCATTCACTCAGGATTATTGCTTAGTTACAGTTGCATCTGGCCTTGCTCACAGTTTGTATCTTTCTTCATATATGTTTTCCAGTTTACACATTTATATGAAATATAATTTTTGATACATAAAGACTATGCATTTAAACTTGAACACAACCTTTCTAATCTGTAGGAGCACATACTCCTTTGTAGGAAACATATTTTCTCAAACTAAGCACCATATCAATTAGTTTTGTGTAACTGTGAGTTTCCCAGTTTGTTCTAGTTCATCCACAGAACTAGATTATCCTCTTCTTGTCCTGTACTGCACAACAAGCTGAAGGACAGAAAAGATTAACAAGATGTTCTTATATTACCTGCATGAGTGGGTCTGAGAACTAGTTAATTCAGGTGTAGGTTCAGGAGACTTATCTTTCAAAAACAAGTATTAATTCAGAGAATTAGAGAAACAACTTTTTGATCCACCTGCAGATTTTGTCACTGCTCAACGTAGCAAATTATTTTAAAAAATACTTTTGTAGGGTTAGAATTCCAGGGAATTAAACTTTGCCATTCATTTCTAGGTAACAGCATATTGCCTTTTGACTGGAGTTACTTTAGCAAAGAGGAAAAAGTTATACATAACTGCACAAATAAAGTAACTACAAAAAGTAATAATAACTAGAGCATAGCATTCTTAAGAATGAAAAAAGGCAAACCAAAGGGCACAGAGGAAATGTGACGCATGTTAATAGTGTTTCCTTTCTATATCCACTTACATCTAGCTGCCTGGATTGAGCTACTCAACTTATGAATAAACATGGTTTATTAGCTCAGTGGTTGCAGTGGAAATAAAGTTTCTATGTGCTCTACAAAAGCTTTATACTGAATCAATAATGCAAAACTCCTCATAGGTAGCATGGCAAAGAGGTCCTTCTGTGAGAATACCCAAATCTAACATGATGCTTTGTCTGAAGATGTTCGGTCTTGGTTTCCTTTGAAGCTGCCATGTGCTGCTACCTGAGCTGCACCATGAGCAGTAAGGAGGTTTGTCTCACAGAGAGGCCTTACAGTGCAACCCTTACACAGCAAAGTCAGGTTCTTGATATATGCCCGGCTGAAAACATGTCCTTCTGCCTTCATTCCTGACTACTTTTTATTTGATTTAATCACTTATGCAATTAGAGGTTAGCAACCTCAGTATTATCTGACCATTGCTGGTCCACATAGATTTGGCTGCAGAAATAAAGAGAGAAGCTGTGTAAAACTTCATTGCTAGAGATTCAAAATGAAAACAAAAAGAGCTAATTTTTAAGAGTAGGAGGATACTTTTCTGAGAAACATTGTATTCTAGGTAAACAGTGCTATCAGCTATCGCTATGGTCTATGGTTACATCTGTCATTAAGGCTGGAATAAGTGATGTCTGCTAATGTTGGACTAACACTGCAAAACAGCAAGTAGCCTAAAATTAAATACTACCCTGCTGGAAGGCTTGGGACTTCAGCTGAGCTAGGGCTGCCTAGTGTGTCAGGCTGTTTTTCTCTTATTTTATTTTTTTTAAGTAAACATAAAATATCCCCCGAGACTGAACCATGGGTGTATGTACGTATACGAACACACAGATATATACAAATATGGATTGTGTTATAAAAACAGTCTGTCATGGGCTTACTGCAATAATACTGCACAAATTGCACAGTAAAAAGAAAAATCTATCAATATTTCCATCAGACCTTCTGGTTTTGAACTATTTGTTGCACATAAACTCAGAATACAATTTCTTAGCTAAATGGTTGCTTAAAAAATAAGCATTGGTGGTTCATACTTAAGTCAGTGGGGAGTTAAGCAGTAGCTATGGTTTCCAAGAGTAATATGACAGTTTTTTAGACTAAAAATAAGAGGTAGACTAACTTCTTTTTCTCTTTTTTTTGCAAATGAAGATGTGGATGCTAGGAAAAGCAAGAGAGAATTGCATATATTTTGCAAAGATTTCCTAATTAGGTCTGGTCCTGGACAAAGTTACTCTTCAGTGTCAGGCTTACTATCTGAGAAGTGTTGTATTTTGTAAGATATTCCCTCTTGTTCAGAAGACATGCGATCTTGTTCAGAGCAATGACATAGTGTGAGATTAAGGAGAGAAGGTTCGAGGAGTCTTAGGAATACCACCATTCTAAGACTATGCATATACTTCAAGGATACAAAACAAATCATCATTTCAAGCAAACAAAACTTGTATGTATAACCTAAAAATTTACACTTAAATTTTAAGTATGCTAGCTAGTCTTATGTATTAAAACTACCCCTTTTTTTTTTTTTTTTTCCCAATTTTTTTCTTGTCTAGAACAAAATTCTAACATTAACAGAGAGGTTGCATTTCCCAACCACATATAGTCTAAAATGAATGTTTCTGTAACATTTTTGCCTTTTTGGAAACAATCAACTTTTACTCTCAAAAAGTCATCCTGACAGCAAATCCGAGCTGAGGTAACTATGTAAGAGTAACAGTCCAGTTCTCTACAAACCAGCAGACTGGATTTCTCCACGTTCTTCACTGGAAACTTGGCATCCACAGGTATGGGACCATGACCTGAATGAGTCAGACATGGATAAGACTCTTGTTTGGTAGAATGACATCATCCATACTTCTAAGTCCTTCAGAAAAATGTCAGGAACTAAAATTAAATCTAAATTATTCATTATGTTACAAAGACTTTCTTGAAGAGGAAGTACACGTCTACGACACTTGTGCTTCAGAAAATCCACTTGAAATTGTATAAAATTTAGTCATGTTTCACTTCTGTTTGTTTTTGAGGTATGGAAAACTCCAAAGATTTATTTTGGTTTGTACAGGGCAAAGAAAAAAAAATAAATAAACATTTTATAGGAACTCTCAAAAGTACAAAATGTGTTTAATTTTTAACACAAAACTGTCAAACTCAGAACTGTAATTAAAGAAAAAAGGCTATGTATTTAAAATGTGGCAAGTTACTGGAGAGCTTCTGTGAGAACAAATGAAGGTTACATTGAGCGTACATTACTTGTCATGAATAATTCACTGAGAGTTAAACAAGGCACACTAAGAAAGGAGTTTTCTCACTAGCCTTGAGCTGTCAGAGGATTGGTTGCTCATTTAAACTGGTCAGCTAGGCTCCTGCTAGAGACAACTCTGATAGGCACTTGCTGGGGTAGTCTGTTTCCATGATTCAGACATCTATTTTAAGACAGACAGAACTGCTCCTCTCAGCTGTCTATCTATCCTTCTGTGGACTATGGCTTCCTGCCTATTTTTTGTTAGAAACCTAGGTTTTGGGAGATTCAAGATGTACTTGATAAATTCTATGGTACCAGCATAAAACCTATAAGTTTATATAACATGGGGATTGGGGTTTTTTTGCCTCTCCACTCTCTTACTTGTAGCAGTTGAACTGAATGTAGAAAGGATTAAAATATTTCCTTTTATAGAAATGTAAATTTGACATATTTCCCTATTTGGCCTCACATCATATTTGGATTATATGAGAGATGAACAATGCCAAGACACCACTGCCCTAGTCCACATTTAATGTAGTAATTATCATGGTTCTAAAAAGCTGCACCTCTGACCTCTCACCCCTTCCTCCCCAGAGGGGAAGAAGTAAAGTGATCAAAAGGAATATGCACACATATAGTACAACAGCTATGCCTACCACTGAAAACTCAAGTAAAACCTACTTTTCCTGAATACTCAGGCATCTGGAGGGAGAGATACAGTATGTTCTGATATTCATTAAGTCTAAATTTCTTTTCAGTTTAGGACTAATTTGCTAGTTCTATCTGAACTTTTTATTCCATTTTTATGTGTTTGAGTTTCCCCTTATTAATCAATGTAGCAGGCACAAGAAAACCATGTTGCACTGTAAATCCAAAAAAACCCCTCAACAACACTGACTGTAAATATCACCAGAGATGACAGTAGACAGAAACCTCATATTGTTCTGGAAGTATCAATTGCATAAATTGGTTGCATAAATTAGATTCAAGCATTTCAGTATTGCATCTTTCCTCTTTCCCCTTCTATGAATAAGAGATACTTTGTCATCAAACATATCACAGCTTATCCTGTTACATGGATCTCCACAGAGACATATTTATACGTAGACCTTGACATACGTCCTGGAGGACAGCAATTCTGTACAGTACAGTTTTACTTGACATCTAGCTAGTGTTTTAGTTTTACATACTGTAATGGTAGTCTTCTAAGTTAGCAAATCAATCTATTCTGTTTTCTTTATGATCTCCTTCAGTACTTGATTATAAAAGCTATCTCTATTTTTAACATTGAATTCAATCCAGTTAACTTCCTTCTAGATATTTGCTGCTATGTTAAATCTAGAAAGAGAGAATCTTTAATTAAAATAATAGGAATGGCATCAAGTTTTCCTCTTTCTTGATTTAGGGGATTCCTTTTTTAATTTAAAGGGTATTCATCAACTTTACAACACATTTCCTTTAAAAAACCTAATCATAGAGACAGAATTTTTTGGGTTAGAAGGGACGTTATCACCTAATTCCAACCACTCTGCCATTGGCAGGGATACCTTCCACTGGACCAGGCTACTCAGAGTCCCATCAAATATGGCCTTGGACAAAACCAGGAACAGGGCATCTGAAACCTCTCTGAGCAACTTGTTCCAGTGCCTAACTACCCTCTGAATAAATGATTTCTTCCTAACATCTAATTTAACTTCCTACTTTTTTTTTTAATCTTAAAACCATTCTCCCTTTTTGGATCACTATCCCTGTAAAAAGTTGCTCTCCCTCTTTTTAATAAGTCTATTTAGTTATTAGAAGGCAGAAATGTGGTCTTCTGGAGCCTTCTCTCCTCCAGGCTCAACAACCCCAACTTTCTCAGCCTCTCTTCATAGAAAAGGTACTCCAGTCTGCTCATTATCTCTGTGGCCTCCTCTGGAATCACCTCAACAGGTCCTTCCTGTGCTGGGACCCCAGAGCCGGATGCAGTGCTCCAGGTGGGGTCTCACCACAGCAGAGCAGAAGGGCAGAATCTGGTCCCTGGCCCTGCTGCCCACGCTGCTTTGGATGCAGCCCAGGACACGTTTGGCTTTCTGGGCTGCAAGGGCACATTGCTAGTCCAGCTTTTCAGCCATGAGGACCTCCAAGTCCTTCTTGGGAGTGCTGCTCTCAGTAAGTTCTTCTCCCAGTTCAGTACTTATGTCTGGGACTGCTCTAACTGTGGTGTAGCACCTTGCACTCAGACATTTTTATAACCTCTTGAGGTTCTCAAGTTCTCAAGCTTGTCCAGGTTCCCCTGGATGGCATCCCGTCCTTCTGTTGTGTCACCTGCACTGCTCAGGTCCCTGTCACCTGCAAACTTACTGAGGGTGCACTCGGTCCCACTGCCTATGTCACTAACAAAGATACTGAAGAGCCCAAGCCTCGAGAGAGAGCCCTGAGGGACACCACTCATTACTGGCCTCTGGACATCGAGGCATTGACCACACCTCTAGCTGCATCCATTTCATCAGTACACCCTTAAAACTCAATTTTCTCCAATTTAGAGTTTATGATGTTGTGTGGAACTGTGTTGAAAGCTTACAGAAACACAGGTAGACTGCATCAGTCAGTCTTCCCTTTTTGAGTATTGCAGTCACTCCACCACAGAAGGGCCCAAAGGTTGATCAGGCTCTATTCGTCCTTAGGGCAGCTTGGTTCACTTCCTTGTCTTGTACGTATCTGAATATTGTTTCCATAAGGATCTATTCCATGAATACAGGGAGAGTAAATCTAAACTGCAGCAGTTTTTATTTTAAAAAGCTTAATTTGTGCAGTATGTCTGAGAATGTATTCACTATCATTTGAGACCTTATGGGCTGGTATGTTTGCACAAAACCTTGAAAAACTAATCAATCTTTTCATACTACTGTCAGTATTTACATGTAACTTTGAAGGGTTGTTTGTTTGGTTTGTATTGCATGTCTAAGGCAGAGTTAAAAAAATAAAACAGACTGGGTTGAAAAGATAATTTTGGATTTAATTCTCACCTCAAATTACATATTAAAGTACTGCAAAAAAATCTCTAAGAATTTGTGAAATATTACATGAAAATAATTGATTCTTTTATAGAAAATTTCAGAAAAAATTAATCTACATATATTGCAATAGTGATGTTTTTTCATTTCTAATAATTTGCAATATTAAAAAGCCATTAAATTGTTTTGCATTTTATATTGCAAACATTATTAGAGACTACTACCAACATTAAATGTCGGCTGTAAAAAATTATTTTTTTAAATTTCCATGCTCATAGGCACATATTTCATTACTATCTAATTTTAACTATTATTCAAAATACACTGGCAGTTTTACAAATCACAGCAAGAGGCACATTACTGCCTCTGAAATATGAAGTTATAAAATGCTGGGATTTAATTTTGCTGTTTAAGCAATTTCTCTGTATGTAAGTCAGTCTTGCAAAGTCAATCCAGCTGATCAACATCCAGATAAAGTGACATTTTAGAAGAGAGAAACTGGTGGAGATTTTTTGCCCTTTTGCTTCTATCCATCGTGTTCTGTTACTTTGGACAAGAACACAAATTAATGATTCACTTTTGCCTTTTACAACTGAGAAAAAGTTCTTGGCATCTAAACCCGTTCTTGGTTAGGATGCCATTTTTGCAAAGACAAGCATGAGCTACTGAGCTGCTTTGCATAAAAAGCTCTCAATCTAATATATATTGCACTGACTTCAGTGGTAAAACTATGATTTCTTTAATGTTTATTATGAACTGTATAAAACAGTGTTCATAAATTTAATAATTTTATGAATATTTGGAGCTTAGTTATCTCCATTTCTCTTCTCCAAAGCAAGTCCTCAAACAGTGTGTTGGAAATTCTCCTGGCTTGCATTTGTACTGTGTTTTTCCTTCTAGCATAGCAGCTTTCCCCTCAAGCACTCTATTGCTTACTTTTTTTTATGACCCTTGGCCAAATGGTTCAAAATAGTATTAATTTTAGAGAAAGCTCTGGGCAGAAATCTTTATTCTAAAAAAGCTTACACAGAAGATTATAGCAACCACTAATTCTGGTAATATTCTTTCTCAGAAAGGTACCTAAGGAAAATAAATACTCAAAAACTTTTCTAATAATTAACAAATTTTCAACTACCTAGAGCAACAGAAAAGCATTCTTTTAACTCAAATAAATGAGAAATACATTTAAAAACCACTGAAATTATGATCGCATTTCTCAGCTTTGCAGTTCATTAAGATTCATGTCCTCTTGTCTAAGGATATGCATGGGGTGTTTTTAATACAGACCTTCTGCATGCCCAGTGCCAGGAAATGAAGCAGTAAGACACAGACATGTGCCAGGCTGCACATTACTGGACACTGAGAGGTCTCAGGGAAAAGGCTGAGCTCTCAGGAATGCAAAGTGCCTTCAGATCTACTCATTCACAACCCTGATAGGGATGACCACATATTCCAGAAATGTAGGCCAGCAGGTATTTGTACCTAATATCAGTTCTTCTAAAATAATAAGGATGTTGGAGAAGGATTGGTTTTGTTTTCAAAATAAAACAGTATAAGCTCTGTGCTTCTAAGATCTGCATGCAAGTTTTCAAAAATGTAGATACTGACAATTAAGCCTATAGTGCCAGAGTAAGTCAGAGTTCAAATATGTTAATATTCTAAGTTCTTAATAAATGAAAGATATTTATAAAGAAGTCGGAGTTGCAGAAAAAAGATGTCTCTCAAAAGTGATTTGACAGTGCTTGATAAAAACAAACCTAGACAAAAACAAAACAAAAACCAAACCAAAACAAAACAAGAGTAGTCAAGAAGAAAGAGATGCTGAAAAGGGAACACATAACAAAGTGGTGGAGAGCAAAAAGAGAGAGCGAAACAGCATCTATAGAATATAAAATGACCACTGGGATGGTAATCAAAATATAAGATTGAAAATAACAATGTTTCTGTGATTCTATTTATTTTAGTGTTCAGCAAAATGACAGCTTTCAATTCCCAGTCTCGCCTTTTGCACGACATAGAGGGATGAGATACAACAAAGTTTCCCTTGTTTCTGACCTTCCTCCATTGCTTCAGAAAGATGATTCAAAGTTGCAGAACTTGTCTATTTTGACTCACATGGTTTCTAGGATGATGTCCAGTGTATGGAACAAAGTACATTATAGTGAAGAGAATCCATGGATTTTGATTTTAAAAAGAAAAAAATTATATCAGTTGAGGTAGCTTTGGAGATGCATTGCATTCTTAATACATGAAAAAAATTAAAATTCTGTTTGTGGGTGTAAGACTTTTGTCTTTAAGCCCTGTCAAATACTTCTAGTTTGGTTTTGCTTTGTTTTTGGAGAACGCCTTTTTAAATAGGCCTCCTTTAACTCAGTATACTAGGATGGCTAAGGGCCTAACAAAGCATTAGAGAAAAGAATACAAAAAGGGCACTGGAGCTTTAGAGTAACATGACATATTTCCCTACACAAAGTTCTCTTCAACTCTTAACAAATAAAATCTTAATGCAGAAAAGCCATTGAAGATCAGAGTAGTTAAATCACTATTTTAAACAATCAGCCTCTCCTATAATGCAGTCATCCTTTCATTCTTTATGTATCCTGGGTTTGGTCTAGTTTTAGTTTGAACGTGAAACTTATTTGATCTTTTGTCTCTTGCAGCATGTAGCACTTGAAATTAATAACTTGAGTCTTCCTCTCCTGAAGATTTATCCACAGATGTATGGAACTGACAGAACATCAGTAATTCCAGTTTGTGCTGTAGTCATCAATCTGTGGTTTAAACCTGAATATGTACTAGAGCACCCCACTTCAAAGTTATCCCACTCCGGCTCTTTAAATAGAGGCCCTTTTGATAAGGCAGAGCAGCCACAATGGAGTAACAGAACCTGCTGCTCTTCCCTTGGTAGGTGTATCAGTCAAAAAGGTAATAGGTTTCCCCTAAAGTGGAAAATGTGACACAAATTGTAAAAAAGTACTACTAATACCATCACTGCTACACAAAAAGTAATTTTAAAATAACAATTTCCAATAATATTTGACTTGTTTTTGTTCAATTTACACTTCAGATCTCTCTTCTGCTCCTGTGGTTTGTTGTCTTACTCATGTCTGAAATCAGCCTGGGATCTCTTTCAAGCTCACCTGATGGGCCATTATTCCTGAGCAACCAAGCTCTGCTACAACAAACATGGCTATTAAGTACACAAAGTGATATTTAACTGCTCAGTATATTTAGTTTACCTGACTGATTTTACGCACACACACCGATTTTTGCTCTGTTACAGTTTATTTACAAATTGAAATTGACGATTGCTAATAACACTCACCTGCCTCGTTTTGCATTGTAACTTCAGCAAACACTAGCTCTAACCACTCAGTAAACTGATGGGTTATTTATATCAGTAGAGAAAAGAAGCATAACAATAAAATACCATGATACCTTTTTTTTTAAATTTAGTTTGCAGAAAGAGTAAGATAGAAACCTCACCAAACAAACATTCCTTATGGGGGGGTTTTAAATGTTTTTTGAAATAATATAACTATCAAGAACAAAATATAAAATAAATAATGAAGAATGAACCAAAACATTTACAGCTTAATTAACCAGGTTTATATTTGAATGAACAATTTGAGACCCTCTTCACATCTCAGGAGGGTATCTTTTATCATGTGTATTCCACTGCCACTTCTCTCTCTGAACATATAAAAGTTAAAAATGCAAATATATCTATAGTCCAGTAAAATCCATTTGAATTTCATGCTAAATGATTCCCTAAACCTCCTGCAGTCCATGTATTTGTTTGTTTTTAACCAACCTGGTTTATTCATCCTGGTATGTCACTTATAATCATCTCAGCAAGATAGGTTCAGTTCACTTAAGTTAATTTCCCACTACTCTTGGAAATTATTTCTCCCTATAAATTTACTGATATTAGTAGAAAAAAGCTGAACTAACTGGTTTAAAGTGTTTATTACTCTAAAGTATGCATATCTATGGGCACATGCATCAGGAATGTTGTTTTGGTCCTGCAAGTTGATATTCTAGGAAATTTCAGTACTTGGAGGCCACTTGGGTGGCCTGGATAGTACAGCAGCTAAGTTTGTAAATCAAATTTCCAGCAGCATTGCTTAAATGGTATTTCCTTCTTTAAAAATTCTTTATAGAGTCTTTATGTTTTTGCCATAATTTTGGTTAAATTTAATTGACAGAGGCATCAACATGTACCTTGTAAATTTTGAGTATTTGCCTAGAAGAATCACGAATGAAAATTTTTATAGTGATACTAAATTCACCATGGTAGTGTAGCTATCAAATTATACTAAATAAATGTGTCTGCAATTACAGCGGCTGTGAGAGATACAGAAGAGATAAAAACAATGTAAAATTTTATGAATAGGATTTCAGGCTGGAAAAAGAAAATTTCTATATGCCAGCACTATTGGCCTGGCATATGCTTGTCAATGCTAGGGATTTGCCATAAAATTTTGCCTTGAAAACTGTTATGAAGCTTTATATGATTCTAATCTACATCTGCATCAAGATTCTACTGGTTACAGGCAACCTGGGATGGCTCTGACCTATGCCTTGCCATTACACAAATTACTAGTTGTTTATTATATAAATACTTATGATCAGTTAATTTGTAATAATGGAAGGGGAATGGATATCTTGTTCTCTTGAACTCGGTAAGGTGTAACGATGAGGGTAACTCAGCAGGGCAGATTGTCACCTCCAGGAATTCCTGTTTCTAAGGAGCTGCAAATCGTGTTTTGTTAAAGGCAGGCATTACAGATCAAAAGGCTCTAGGCATCCAGGAAACAATTTAAGCCCTTCAAAATAGAGAAATGAAAAAATTGAGCTTCTGCAGTGTGATGTAGCTTTTGCTACCAAGTGAACAGACAGAGGCCTTATGTCGCTGTCATACACTGTCTCTTCCATTGTGTACTGTTCTCCCCTAAAGAGTTCCTTCTTCTCCCCTTTCCACTCTTTGCCCTATAATCTTGTGTCATGTTGGCAAATAAAACTTATATATCAAAACTGTAAAAGTCAGTTCTGTGACTCCTCTGAATTGCTGTCACTAACCATTTCTTAAATTGCAGCCCTCGGTCCACAAGTATTACAAAATTACTGTAAAACCTGACATTTGTAGATGAAAAATAACATCAGATTGCTTCAAATTTTAACTTAGAGATGTACTGACAACGCCTAAGAAAATCACTAGATTATTAGAAATACAGAAAATAAAGACAACAGTTTCTCTATCTTCCTGCAATGTGTGAAAAGTTTTTTTCCATAGATATCCTATCAACTAAGTGTTAATCTGCCAGTGGTAAATGAAATCATAGTGTTAGCATATATTCTTAGCGGCACAACAAACAGAAAGAAAGCAACTAAAGCAGGCAATTTGTTAGCCAGAAATAAATTCTCAAAACATGGCAGAAATTCTGCAATTACCTCAATTATGAATAGGAATAGATAACAACTATAATGAAAGACATATTTCAGTTAAACATAAAAATATTAAATACAGATGAATTACAGATGTAAAAATTATTGAAGAAAAAAAAATCCTTTTTCTAAAGAATGTAGAACCACAAAGTCTTTCTAACATTATATTCATATTTCATTTTCCCAAAGTATCCAGTATAAATGCAAAATTGCTGCTACTGCCCAAAGTCAGGATAAACACCAAAGGACTTGAAAGGCAGATGCCTAAGAACAGTTTACACTGTTACCACAAGAGCTTTACACTGTTTTACATTATTACCATAACTCCTACAGTGGCTATTTTGAGGGAAGTGAGTTTGTAGACCCAAAGAGCTGGCATGAACAAGCTCATGTCTTACTGAAACAATATGTACTTGGAAGGAGTTTTATCCTTTTATAGTAACAGAGTGTATGACATTTAACGGTGAATTAAATGTTCCAGGATCAAATAAATATATTGTACCAAAAGGAAATGTTATCTAAACCATTTAGAACCATTCTGACCATCATGTGAGAAAATATTTGCAATAAATTTTTAATATAATCCATCTATTTCTCTTTATCAGAGTTAAGAAGCTGATGAACTGCAGTTCAATTAGACAGTTCTACACTGCAGTAAATAGTTTTCATTGTGTCCTCTGACTGCTTTTTATCCTCCTTCATTTAAACTTACATTAGCTACTGTAAACTATGATCAGAACAACATATTAATTGAAAATAAATGGTCCAAATTACAAAATATCTTCCTGATCAAAGGTCAGCTGTTTCTTTGAAAGGGTGAAGAGGGTACAAATCCAGCAAATCTTTCTCTTAGTGGAAAGAGCAAGCACAGTTTTTCTGGCACTCTCTGCTCCTTTCCCTACATCCTAAAGCAGATGCATTAGACAGCTGGGAAATCTACATCTTGAATGTCAGGGAAGAAGAAGCTGGTGAGTTTTGCATTGTGATGTTGGTCTGGGTGAATCCCTTATACTGGTGCATAATAACTCTCTACTTTGAATGCCAGAAGAAAAAGCAAGACATCACGATGGGCCCTCTGGGTCACACATCCACTCTATGCAGTGAAAAGCAGAATTTTAAATAACTATATTTCTCAGGGTATGACTGTCAAAGTCACACTATCCTGCCTTGTGAAATGTTATTTCTAGTCTCACAGACTAAGGATTTTCCTTCAAATTTCTAGAGCCCAGGTTTTAGAAGAAAATCTCAACTACATCTCAAGAAAGATCCTGGCTTTTTTGGTTTTGATAAACCATTTTAGATTTAGTCACTTCCAGACAAACGAAAAAAGAAAATCTTTTTAAACAAACCTTTGCAATTCTCCAAGTCATAACTAAAACCAGTTGGAGTTGACTGTACTGTAATATGAACAAGCAGAAAATAATATAGTCCTGTAGAAAACCGTGACCAATCTATTCTAAGGGAGTAGAAAGGCTGTAAATCCTTCTTGGTTTGAATGCTGCTGTGGACCACCTAAGCCCTGGAGCAAGAACCTTTCCAGAAGTGTATTTTGGCCCCTCATATTCTGTTCTAGGGGGTAGAAGAGGTTAGCGTGACTGACACAGCCTTGCCACAGAATCACAGAATTACAGAATCACAGAATTAACTAGGTTGGAAAAGACCTTGGTGATCATCAAGCCCAACCTATGGCCTAACACCACCTTATCAACTAAACCATCCTGTCTTTTTTTTTTAACACCTCCATGGATGGTGCCTCCACCACTTCCCTGGGCAGCCCATTCCAATGCCTAACCACTCCTTCTGTAAGGAATTGTTTTCTAATGTCTAGCCTAAACTTCCCCTGGCTCAGCTTAAGACTGTGCCCTCTCATCTTGTTGCTGGTTGCCTGGGAGAAGAACCCAACATGGCTACAGCCTCCATGGCACGTCATGCCATCTAGTCACAGTTCACCTGCTGAAAAGTTCTGGGCTTGTTATTCACTCTGCAGATACAACCATGGAAAAATTAGGGCCCTCACATGGTACTCACTAAAATCAGAACAGCTAGAACTTTTTGACAGCATCAAGCTACCTAAAAAAGAGGATTTACATCAGATTTTTACAAAAACATAGTTTTTGACATTCAGCATTTTGAAGACAATCCTATCATCATATGATTATATGTTTAACAGATGCTACATTATGTACAGTATAAATAAAACTTTATGTCTCAATCACAGACACATCTGTTTCTCTGCATGTGAGGATGAAATTTTGTCAGTATCTTGAAACATATTTTTAATGACATAACACTACATTTTGCTATTGGCCCCACCTACAAATTAATATACCACCTGTTTTAAATCATCTTCTTCTTATGTCTAAACAATAATCACTATTCTGGCATTAATGTGTGCTTGTATTTGTATTGTAAAACCACACTCGGTCTAGAATTCCTTTTGTTTCCTATGATCCCAAGCACAGTTTATCATAAAACAGAACTACATGTATTTTTATGCCAAAATGAGATAAGCCTCAAAATATGTCGTGTTCTGTGTTTCAATATACACTTCACTGTGTCATTTGGGAGAGAACTTAAACAAAGACTGTGGCCAAGAGCACACATAGAACAAACACCATTTGCCACTTACACGCTCATTAAGACTGCATGACTACCTCATTAAGGGAATCATCTGTATGCTAGGATTAATGTAAAGAAATTACATTCCCTTTTTTCCCCTTTTTTTCTTTCTCTTTTTTCCCCTCATCTATTTGAAATAAAAACATTTCTTCAAAAATCAACACTGTTTCAGAAGGTTCACACAATTAACCACACATGCTAGTGTAGTGTAAATTTCATTCTGATTCTTAGGTGCCAATGGCATTTCTCTTCAGGAACCCGTCACTCCTAGATATTGCATGTCAAATTCATTGGAGTGTTTTTCTTATAGGATGCTTAAAAGAGAATTAATTTTCTCCTTTCCCACCAGTAGAAGCTTAACTCAATGGATTTTACTTCTATGATTTCACAGACATACCCCAGTTTCCAAATTATCCATTTTCCGACTGTTCAGTCCCTGGTTCAATGGAGTGTAAATGATGTTGAAACACTTGACTTGGCCTCCAGTGCATGACATAAACCAGATGAACTTTGTTGCTTAACATAGCCAGCTTCTCTGAGTTTCTCATTTAATGTTTACATGACCATATTTACATTTTCTTTTTATGTCATGAGGCAGAGCAAAAAGAAAAGACAAATTATGCAATTGGGTGGTTACCCAGAAGTTTAAGTACATTTCACATACTTAGGAAAACAAAGTAAATTTAAGAATACTTCCACACCTATTAGTACATTAGAATTAAGGTTAAAAAATGCATCAGTTTCATAGTGCCACATAATGCTTCTGCCTTACACCAGAGCTGTCTGAGCAGAAGATTCTTCTCCATCTGCAATGATCACTTCCCTGCAGCTGCTGAAGTTGGAGTCACAGGATAACTCATAGCATCTATTAAAGTAATGCACATGTAGCTTCAGCTGGAGTTACACATTTATTTATTTGTTATATTTGTCCCTTTGCTTTATCTACATCTGTTATAAAAAAAAAAAA
>VZRN01006754.1:1203147-1243014 GCA_013397935.1 Dasyornis broadbenti | reverse complement strand
AAAAAAAAAAAAAAAAAAGAGGCTTCCCATACTCCACCTGGATACAATTATATCCCATTTAAGTAGTTTTGGGTTATTTTCCATTTTAGGTTTCTTTACTAGATAAATAACTTCACCTAGTGTTAACAGGAGTTTATCTGATCCCAGTGTTTGTTCAACTGTGTCATTTACTTTTACAGCTTCAACAGAAATTTGTACCAAAGCCTGTGAAAGCTAAGTCTCCGAAGAGCCAAGTATTGACTGGAAATGTTGCAAAGGTAAAATAAATGAAGTAAAATTAAGTTCATGCAGACAAACAAGAAATTAAGTCCTGTGTATTCAGCTTCCTCCTGGAAAACATCTCATAATTTGTACACTTCAGTGTAGGATACATCCCCACATGTGTGTTTGTATGTGTGCAGACTGTTTATATAGTATACTTGTATGTAACGACCAGCTGTATGGGTATGTTGATGGGAAACATCTGTCTCCTCCTACTGCTAAAACCCCCATTTCTTCAGTTGCAAGGATTCTGACATATTTCCTGAAGGACTTCCTAATCTCCTAACACATCAGAAATCCTGAAGAAGAGATGCTATAAAAGAAAATAAAAAAGAAACCTGAGTAAGATTTTATATTTCTTTATCTTAAAAATAATGTTCTTGCCACAGAAAATTATGTAAAACTGACTATTTGCCACAAGGTTGGGTTTTTTTTTTTTTCTCGTAAAAATGCAAAATTTCCAGCGAGATTGAAATTCTAGCTACTGAAATGATCCTTGTTGCCTTTACACACTACTGTGTCCTTGTAAATGTCTCTGAAAAAAGAGAAGAGGGAGAGATCAAGAAAAAAAGTACACAGTAATGGAAGCAAGACTACTCAACAGTGTTAAGAGCACAGAATATCTAGCCTGGCTAGTACAGACATTACCAGTTATAAAACGGAATGGGAGGTTATTGCTCACAACTTAAAACCAGTTATCAGCAAGTCAGTAAAACTACATCAGAAATGAGACAGAGGGGAATAATTGAATTTTCATAATGGGAATATTTTTTTTTTCCATTAAAATAGTAATATTGTAATTCTAGACTCTTTGTCCTCATCAAAATCTCTGGGTTCCCTTCTGGTCACTTTTCACCAGAAAGAGTGTTGTGATAGGAAGAGCTATTAGGGGACTGGCAACGTGAATGATATGGACACAAAACTTTTCCACGTGAAAAGATGAGTTAGAAAGCTGACAAAAAAGAGTGGCCTACAAATACATATAAAACAACAACAAATCCTTAGGTCACAATATACTTAAAATGTTTCAAGGCAAAATTAGACAGTAGGATTAAGAAAATCTTGCACTTTGGATAGAGTTCATCTGTGGAAATGACTGTCAGAAAATATTGCTGAAGAGAAAAATTCAGCAAATTTTTTTATTGCCTAATGATCAACATTTGGTGTGAATAAGTAAAATACCCAGACTTTCTAGACTAAGTAATACACACAATAAGGAAAGTTCTGGCATACTCATATATAGAGAGCTACTGAAGATGCTGAGGAGATTATCCCACAAGGAAGATTATACTGTAACCACCAAGTTTCTTACGGTTCTCATTCAAATATTTGCTGCTGACTGCTGGCAGAGACCAAGAGCTGGATTAACTTGCATGGAACACTCATGTACTGAAGTATAACTGCCCCTACTGCTCAGGGCACCAGGCTGGTGTTTGCGTCAGACCTAACAAGGTGGGCAGGAGCCTCGTTTTTTCTCTCTTACTTTCCTTTATTGCTCCATGAAGAAAGGTGCTCTAAAGCATTAAATTACCTTTCAGCATATTACAGTTTTCAATTAACACTCACAAATTCCATTCATAGAGACAACCAAAACACAAAATGACCTGTAGATTTTTAGGTTTCTAGGGCACAGAAATAAATTGGATTTACTAGTTCCGATATGAAATGTGTTTTCTGTTTAAAAAAAATTCTATTTAGATCCACAATGGAAAAAAAGCAAATTCTAGAGTGCCATAAAATAAACATTATTATGTTAACCTTGTATTACTTTTCTTATTTAATGAAGTATCTATAAATTAATTACAACATTTGGACATGGTACATGCTGAACTTGCGTCAGCTTGTTCCTGATGTATTCGGTATCAGATTGTATGATTGGTCTATTTATAGTGCTCCCAGAATTTGTGATACATCAGGGAATTGCAAGTCAGATACTTCTGACATTTACATAAATATTCATGGACATCTACAATTTGTAAATCAAACTGAGTATTTCCTGATGTTTATGGTTAGTGCAATCTTTTTCTGCATCCCAAGAGATGCTAGTGTCTGTGCCCAGCCTAATTTTGAAGGCTGGCTTTGTGTGGGGACTGTTTTAGCCACAAATAGCAAAGCCCAGCCATTTATTTATTGTTAACTGTAGGAACACTAGTCATCACAGTTTACTTCACTGTGTATAGAGGAATGTTTCCAGTGGTTATTCGTAGAGGTTCTGGCTTTGGCTGTCATAATTTACTTAAGCATAAATTGGAAAAAAACTTGTTGCTAAAATACCTATAGATATACTTCTGGGTTTTTTTCATTTCACACTAATTAAATCACTTCCAAGGCTGCAGCAAGAACCACAAAATCACACTGAATATGCATTCAGGTGAGACAAATCCAAAGCAGCAATAAGAAACACTGACAGATGCAACCTGTCCCACTGTGATAGACTCACTTAACCTATCTTTGTGATGATCAGCCATGTCAAGAAAATTTTAAGCAAAAGCTGAAACTTGTAAAGATGTTACTTCTCTGCAGTTTTTTCCTGCTGTTTGGGACCTATAGACAGGAGTTTTACTTTCAAAGCTGTCAGGAAATGGTATAGAGACTTTACATTTGTTCGCTATCGGGCCCTTAGGCAGTTTTGACAAGGAGGTAACTCTGCAGCAACGCAAAGGGTTACGTGTGATTCACTTGCACCTGCTCTCCTGTTGCTGCTTAATCTGACTTGTAACATGACTTGCTATTTTGCCACTTTCCCCAAGATTTCAAATCAGCATTACCAAATGTCTGAATTGGGTGTGATGATATTTTGGCATGTAAATTTGTCTAAAATAAGTCTGAGTGAGATTCAAAACATCACTTTAGCAGTGACATGGTATTCTACAAATTACAGAATATGAACAGCTGAATATGAAATCAAATGTGTGATTCATCACATTTACTATAAAGGTTCACACTTATGCATTCAAATATTTTTTTTTCCCAGAAAATGTTGAATAGCTGGTCAAATAGAACCAATATATTTCCAGTGTGCTGGGACTGTAGTCCTTAATAAATAAAATCATTAACTTTAATCTGGTTTCTATTTCCATTTCATCACCAAGCTTCTAATAACAATAAGTTATAATATTACACTCTTCTCACTAAGAGAGTTTTGACATAATTTAGAAATCCCCCAAGAGAAAGGTTTCCTGAAAACTGCTGTTTAAGAGAGATATTGCACTTTCCAGCCCAGTTCCCAAGAGTTTAGTGGCTTGGACACAATTATCTGGCAGGAGTGAATCTGCCTCCTTATGTACAAATGCCATGAGCAGCTGGCTGCAGAAGCAGTGTTGGCAGCAGCTTCAGCCACATGACTGTTCCTCTAGTCCAGGGAAATATGCCAGATGGCAGCCAAAGAAGAAAAACAGAAAGAAAACAGAGGAAGGAACAAAAGAAACTCACAAAACCCAACAAAGAACCTCTCTGTCTCTTCCACATGAAGGTATAAGTGTCATGATAACTGTCCCAGGAAGTGTATCTTCATAGTTAATTGAACAATGATGTGGTTCTGACACCGCAATAACTTACAGAACTTACTAATTATTTGATTATTCAATTTAATGCATATTATAGCCAGTGTTATTTCTCCATAATACCTATTTTACTTTGTACCTTATCATCTCTACAAAATTGTCACCACAGAAAGGTTTAACTCAGCAGATAGTCACTGTGAGTTTTTTCACAAATGGTGAAAAAACTTACACATGGTGGAAAAAAACTTAACGGCCAGCCAGAAAACCCAGGCAGATCCTGCTGCCTCTGGAAAATCTTCTAAGTGGTCCTGAGGACCTGTCATTAGGTCAGTGGGAGATGTGTTTACTATCCAGCAGGACTGAGTGTCAAAAAGCATGTTCTTATTCATACATCTCAGTTCTGTGCAGGAAATTTTGATAGCTGCTTTAGGTCTTCTTCATCCATATGTGACAGGATTTAGAAATCGTGAAAAAAGCTTCTGTCTCCATTCATTTCTCAGAGGTTTCAGGAGGCTCTAAAGTGTAACGGTGTTGCTATTTTTCACAGTCACATCTAATGCTATTTTCCTGAGCAAAGCTAATTGCTGCAGAAAACAGGATTCCTATTTGCATTTCAGCAGGGGAGGCGTGCTTCCATTAGAGGGACTTAAGACCTTAATACGAAAGGAGGAAAAAGCACAGTGGGGAAACAAAAAGGAAAAGAGGTGAACTTATCTGTGTGTTTTGGAAACACAATAAAGATGTTCACGTTTTGTTTGTATTGGAGTAGAATAATGTCCATCTTCCTGAGAGCAGAGTGGGCACACCTCCCACAAAACTTAAACAACCCTACTCTTCCAGCCTGCAAGAAGTTATGGAAATTGTGAAATGTTTTGTCAGTCTCCTGAGTCTCCTCTCTGTGAAGTACCCACTCCTGGCCTTGGTTCTACACCTAATACTGTGAATACTTGCATTTCTGGTATATAGTGAACCATAAGTGTATCTACCAGCTATTCTAGTTGACTTTTCCCTTTTTGTTCAGTACAGTTTGCTAATGGTTTTAAGGTATGGTATATTTGATGAGACAGGCGGATCAAGAAGAGCTCTAAGTGACTGCATTGCATTCCAGCTCTTCCTAGAAAATGGCATTGTTTCAAGGCACGTTTTTTCCCCTACTCTGGGAAAACATGCATCAGCCTGTGTTTTCTGTCACCTTCTGAAAGCACTTCCTGATTAGCAAAGAAACTCAATTCACTATTTTGCTGTAAGGTGGCATTCATAATTTGGCGGTAAGGGGGCATCAATGTATCACAGAATCTCCCAGAAATGACATACGTAAATTAAAATGTGATGGTCTATTTAATTAATAGATTACTAGTATCGCCCAAAAGAAACATTCTGGTTTTTGCCAAAACGTAACAAGAGACAATTTAAAATTATGGCCAACTTCACAATTTGAACAGTTTGCCAAACAATGTTCATCGTGGGACACGTGGACGGCACTATCAGACACACAGTTTTAGAAACCAAAGTCCCTCAACATCAAATGGTTGAGTAACATGAGCAGAACTGTCAGTTGACATAAACAAGGTTATTAAATTACATAGACACTGAGTACTGTAAAATTTTGTAGTAGATTTCTAAATATAACCTACAGTGTGAATGGAGCCATGGCAGTGACATGGCAATATATTTATTAAGGATTTTTATTTCTCCTCCCAGAGACTTACAGTTAAATTAAACAGTAAAGAATATGGCTCATGTTCGGAAATACAGCTATGACTTTTTAAAATGAAATTATCTTCAACCTCATCCTAATTCTTAAAAGCTCATGAAAAAACAGACATGTAACACTCTACGGTAACACAAAATTCATTCACACCTCTGGACTTTAGATAAAGGTTCCTTGATTTTTATTTTTATTAAAATATTTTTAAAAACTATTATTATTTAAAAAGTATTTTCATTGTGTTAGATTGAAAAATTAGAAAATGTGCATAAAATAAGTACATAAGTTAATAATGAAAATAACCAGATTTTTTATTAATATGGTACGTGAAATATTTTTCTTTTTGCCTTTAAAGCATTGATATTTATCTGACAGTCGATATAAATTTGTAAAAGAAACATAAACAGCTTATTTTAAGCAAAAAAATCCCTGACAATAAGATCGCCTTAAGACAGTCTCAACTGAAGTATAGGATCTAATTTTGAACAGATACCATGTTTTTATTTTCTATTCTAATACCTTTAACTGTTGTTATTATTACCTTTGTCATAAACCTAGCTCCCTCTGTATGAATAGGCTAACTTTTCCAAAACAAGATACTGAGAGAAGCTGGACAGTGCCTAGCCAGTTCTTTTTAACACTATTCACCTATACAGTGTTTGCTGTCAGTAATCCTACATAAAGCATTTCTCTTTTGTGGCATTTTGTATTGCACATGTGTAAAAATAAATTTGAATGTTGCATTGATTAAAATTTAAAAGTTGTTATTATTAAGATGATATGTAGTAGGTTCTTCAGCCCATTATATACAAATGGGAGGATCTTTTATCAAGATTTCTTTACTCGAAAATGTACATGAACCCATTATAAATAAATGTAAGGAAGTTGAAGACCAAACATTGATTGAATTGCCAAAAGTAATGTGACAAATAATGGAAGTTAAATATTGTTACTGCTATTTTTAAACAACAGTTTAGGAAAAAATACAATCTGTATTTTTCTCATTGGCTATACTTACTTTCAAAAATGTTTAACACAAAAATAATTTAAATATATGATTTTCTGGCAAAAGGTTTAAAACTATAAATATTCCCTCAGGTTTGGTATTCTGTACCAGTGTGTCATATTTTTAATTGAATATGCTAACTTATATTATGTACCAAGAATATTTAGAATTCATATTTTCATAAGAACACTGACATAAATGTTAATCTACCTTTCTCCCAACTTGGAGTACCAAAAATAATCTGTTATTATTTACTTGAGAAGTGCAGTTTCATACACATCCATGATCTCTTGTTCATAATATTTTCTTTTACACAGACACAATACCAATTTTCCTGGTATACCATGTCCAGCAAAACCTTTAGGAGCTCAAGAGAGTTACAATAAACACAAGCCATTTCTAATCTTTTTATATACTGTAATCCTCTAGAAGAATAAAAAAGATCCACAGTTGCAACTATTACCACTGTCAATTGCACCATAAGCCACTAGAAGAGATACCTGTAGGACTTCAAAAAGCGAAATCTCATCTTATTTCTTGGAGATGGACGAGGCATATAGGCTCCGAAAGGATCCCACAGAAAGGCCATTGGAAAAGCTAATTCTAAAACTGTCTAATAAATATATCCCTGAGGGGACACACGACAGTAGTGCTGGAAGTGCCCCACACTAATCATGAAGCGCTTGTAACTGTGTAAGGGTACGTCCTTTTCCTATGGTATGCTTTGGCAGAGATGTGGCTGGCTGAAAGCACAGGCTAAAGGGATAACTGGGATTTCCTGCTGCGTGAGGCTTGCCCTTTGCATAAACATCTCCTGTATTCAGGGCTCTTATCTCATTATTCAAGTGAGAACTCTTATGGTAAACCCTTAGATAGTTACAGCAGCCACTAAAGAGCACAGAACTATGGAGCTAAGGCAGACCAGAAATAGCCAATGCTCTGATTATTCACTGCTGCCGAGACAAGACACCTCAAATTCTTAACAGTCTGTTGAAAGTATTTTTAATACGGGTTATGTTTGAACAACATCTTCCAACTAGCATCAGACAGCTACAGAGTATGGAGAGAAAAAAAAAGCCAAATGAACAAAAAAAATAAACCTAAATCAAAATCTGTTGCACCCCCTACGTGTATCCCCAACACAGCAAAGAGGTGGTAAACAGGGAGTAAAACTGCTGCTGAAAACGCGATCACAAATCCCTCAATTGCCTCTTTGTTTAATTCTTAACTCTCTTCAAGTATGTCTTCTGTCCTCACAGTTTCTTAAGAGAATCAATTTATAACATTAAGCAGCTTTCCTGAGAGGGCTTAATGATCCACAAGAGATCAGCCACTCTAAGAAAGTACATCTCAGTCTGCTAGATAATTTTCAGGCCTCTTTGCAGCTTTTTCAATGACATCACTCCTGTGCTGAATTACCACCAGTGACGTTGAGAATTGTACTTAGTTTCTTCCTACCTGAGGTCATTCCAGTTCAGTGTCTTTTTGTTGTTTGCTTAGCTGGCTGGGTCTGTGCTTCTTTTTGTTTTATATTTTATTTTTCATTCAAGCCTCAACTCTTGCATACAATTGTTTCAGTCTAGCTTTAGTGGTGCTAAAGGCAAGCAGCTCTTAGCATGGCTATGATCTCTCAGCACCAGTAGGCAGAGATCTACTTCCAGAGATCTTGAGACAAAATAAATTCAGATATTTTTATTCATAAGAAATATGATCAAGAAGAAACTGTATTCACCCACAGCAAAGCTAAAGATAAAAATTTAGAATTACTCAGGTCTTTACCAGAAAAGTTCAGAGACTTGGAAAAATAAATACCTGGAGATACATTACGATTATCCATCAATTATCTGATAAAATGTACTATTTTCATGGCAAAGAGTACAATGTGTAAGTACACTCTTCAGAAAGATTACAAATGTGTTATTACTGGCTATATTTTTCTCCTTGAAGAACCATTTTTCTCCTTTTAGACTGACATATGCATTACAGCATCAACTGACAACAAATACCTCCACACCATAAGTTTTTAATATGCGGGATTCAGAGGTGAAAGCCTCAAGAAGGCCAGAAGTCGCTTTTTCATTTGAGCAGTTAAAAATATAGACTATATAATCAAATTAAAATAATGTAGCAACTAATTTTCAAAGGAATGGAATTGTAATAATTCCAACAGTGGTTAGTAAGGTGTCTTCTGAGTATCATAAGCTATAGTCTTCTTCAAGATCATCATATCATTAATGTCTGAGTGATTAATAGACCACTTTAAACATGCCTGCATAATACTGAATGTGAGCATTGCCAAGATCAATATTTCTCTTCTGGCAAATAACACCAGTATAGGCTAACTTTTTATTATTATATCCTAAATATCTTAATATTGACTGGTATTTTTCCTTTTCACATTCTGTTTCTAAAAAAGATTTTGTACAACACATTAATGCAGCAGCAACTTTTGCCTTTTTATTTCTTTTAATAAGCTGAACCAAATAAACTGAGCATATTTGTTGTGAGCTCTCTTTCCCGCTTGGTGCCTTTCCTCCACTTTGGCACTAAATCTTCTAATGAAGGCAATCACAATAAGGTCATACGAATAAGCTTCTTACAAGATTACTAAAGACTAAATTTATACCTTGATATCAAAACCACTTATTGTCACTGTGTAGTGGCATGCAGTGTACCAAAACATGCCACAGTGTTTATAGAAATTCAAGGAAATGGAGGAGCAAGTAATTCTGTAATACATCTCAACAGTTACAGAGAAGTTGCTAGACTCTTCTAGCCATTATCCTTTTCTCTCAACCCAATATAAAATATTTCTAGAAACTCTCATAAACATAAAATGATCTGACACAAAATTACTGCTTGTTAGCAATGTTTTGTGGAAAAAATAGCTCAATAGTGCGAGTAAAAAATGTCATAGTTTTATATAAAAGAAATATAATCAATCATTGCATTCAGTGAAAATCCAGACTTCTTATGGTGACGAATATTGCAATAAACTATTATGGTGCAATATCTTTGATATTTTATGCAGCTTTGTGATTACAACTTCTGCTCTACATTTTTTGACAGATACTGGGATATCAGTCCCACACTCCTAGCTGGTCAGTGATACCACTGTAGTGTGTCGTGATGGCTTCAGATTTATATGATCTAGAAAGGTGAATTTTTTGAAAAAATTTTACTATTCCCCCATATATGTCAACTACTGCTACTTTTTATAGAAAAGTTTCATATAAATAAACAGCAAAATAATAATTCAAAATGTGAAACTTAAATTAATAACGAGCACATAAACCCACATGAAATTAGACTCCTTTTTGGTCAGTTGAAATCAGGAAAGCGTGAACCCTCTTGTAAGTAAGTTGGTCTGGTCATAAGCATAAATATCCTCACAGGTACTTGGTTTACTTTTCTATTTGACAGGTGAAGTAGTAATAGAAGTAGGAAAAAGAAGAAAAAAAAAATGAGGTTACTTTTAAGGTTAGGGAAAGAACTGGGGCTTTCCTGCATCCTCCCTTCATGCCTCCTGCACAATCATGAGCCTTCTCTGGGCAGCCTCCCCAAAGCCTCTGTCCTCTATGAGGTTTTATTGTATGCAGCATTGTACTTTGAGAAAAAGGACGTTACAGTTCTTATTGTGACAATAGCAATGGCATGGCTGTGTCGGGATCTACTCGTCAAACTAAAGGGAAAGAAGGAAATGCTTAGACAGGTGAAGCTAGGACAGGTGACCTGGAAAGAGTATAGAGAAGGACAATTATTTAGGATGGGGTCAGGAAGGCAAAAGCAAAGCTGGAGCTGACTTTACAAAGGAATGCAAAGAATACCAAGAAGGGCTTCTATGGGTACGTTTACCGAAAAAAAGAATGTCAAAGAAGGAATAACGGCCCCTGTTAAACAAGGCTGCAAAATGGCAACAAGGAAGAGGGGAAGGCTGTGGTACTCAACAATATTGTTGCTTCAAGCTTCAGTGATGGCCTCTCTTCTCACACTTCTCAAGTGGATGGACAATAGAATGGGGACTAGGGGAGCAAACTCTCCCACTATAAGTAAAGATCAGGCTCATGACCATTTGAAGAATCTGAACGTACGTAAGTGAACAGGAATCAATGAGATGCGTCCCACTCCTAGGAGAAATGGCTGATGTAGTTGCCAAGACACTCTCAATACTTGAAAAGTCATGGCATTCAAGTGAAGTCCCAGGTGACTGGAAAAGGGGAAGCATTGTACCCGTTGCTCAAAAGGGTAGAATGGAGAACTCCAGAGCCACCAACCTGTCAGCCAGCACAGGAAAGTCATGGAACTGTTGGAGCCAGGTCAGGGGAGGCCACAAGGATGGTAGTAGAAGGCGTCCCTGCCCATGGCAGGGATGTCAGAACTAAATGATCTTTAAAGTCTCTTCCAACCCAAAGCATTCTACGTTTCTGTGTTTCTATGATATAAAGTCTTGCAGTTTTGTTTAAAAAACGCTTATTTATCAACAACTGGAAACTCAGAAAGAGTTCAAACGGGGGTCATTACAACAGGCAGGATTTTTACACTAGCATACAGCATTTTACAGATGCTTCTCTCAGTTATTCCCTCTGTTTTCAAACACTGTCTGATGGTTTAGTTAGACATCTCCAAACAACATGTTACTGAATATGGTGTAGCTAAAATCAAATATTTACCCACTATTTCAAAGACGTATCTTGCCCAATTCAAATTATAACTAATTTAATAATATTCATGTAAATTTTATTACGGATATATTTTTTCCAGCTCTTTTGTTTTCTCTCTCACCACTATCAAGACAAATGAAACATAACCATCAAAACAAGAATTAGGAGTAAACAATTTGAATGTAGGATAAACATACATTCCAATTTTCCACAGTAGAATGATAGTGTTTAGAATTTCAAATAGAGGTACTTCAATAAAAGTTTATGCTGGAAAGATAAAAATACGTAAGGCCTAGTATTAACTAAAATTACTTTCTACATTTCATTTAGTTTTCAAGCTTACTTTTTAAAAAAATCCTTCCAACTTCCATTTTTATGTTATTCCTGTTCAGAATATTGTGCTTCATAATACAGATATTTTCTCCTGTAAAAAGTATCCTGAAATTTGAAGTGTTCCTTTTTTACCTGGAAAAAAGGGATCACCCTAAACAAAAAGACCCTACCCAAATCTGACTGAGTCGTAAACTGAAAATCTGAACTTTCAACCCCTCAGAAAGCTAGCACATTTACTTCAGTCTTTCATTTTTTCTACCGCTCTGATCTATTTTAACAAGACAGGGAGTCTGAATATATAATATTTTTGATACCAACTTGACCCTAGTAAAGTGTGCAATGTAAAATAACCACAAATTATTTCATATTGGGTGAAGTATCAAGGAAAAGGCATATTCTGACTATATTTTGTTAAGTTTAAGAGTCTACTTAAGAATATTATCTCTTAGCACTGCAAATTCTTTCTGATTATTACTACTTATCATCTCTTCTTGGCTTTAATGCTTAATCCTGCAGTCCTTGTTTTTGTAAAGAAAATCTGGATAAAATATTTCTGTAAGAGTTTTTACTTGAACAACGGTTTCTGAAGTAGTTAGTAGTACTGACATGACTCTTATGATTGAAGCACCTTCAAGAATGCTCTGCTAAGAATTTTTTGTGACTTATAAAGAGTCAGCATAGCCTGTAGCTCTTCTATCAAAAAGGTTTCTTACATATCTAGTCTACTATAATTGTGAACTTCTAATAATTTTAACTATCTCCCAGATTCCTATAAAGCCGTTAAACTAAAGGGTTAAAAATTATCTAGCAGGAGGACATACAAACATGCACTTACACACACTCATTTTGTAATTTGAAATATATAATAATTCTGAAAACATCATAAAAATATCTGAGTTTTGCTTTTTCAGTAACTTTTCTAATAATGTAATTTTTTGCTAGTGCTACCTTTACAGATAAGACCTGATTTGAGATGAATGTATAAAGTGTTTTGTGTCCTCAGTCATTAACTATTAGTGGCCTCTCATCTATTTATTGTTTGCAAGTTACTGTAAATAATAACTAATTTAAAGTGAGAGGAAGCTTGATGCTCTTGTCATTGTCACCACAGTCATTTGATGAAGCAGCAAGCTAGCACTCCACAAGTAAAAAGACTGCGTCTGTGCTGGAAGCAAATCACATGAATAGATAAGTGTATGAAGGACAAAAAAGGTGTGAAATTCTTTCCTACAGATTAAAGTACTAATACTGGAGAGCAAGAAGAGAGATGTCAAAAATGTCCAAGCCTAACAGATAGCTCTTCCATTAGGCATGCATACAGACACTGCCTACTATAGGTGACAGATATCATCAAGAAGGCAACATTAGA
Organism: Dasyornis broadbenti; assembly: GCA_013397935.1. NCBI lineage: Eukaryota > Metazoa > Chordata > Aves > Passeriformes > Dasyornithidae > Dasyornis > Dasyornis broadbenti. Next base: position 1,230,173 of record VZRN01006754.1, on the reverse strand, counting down.
ATGAAAGCCAGGAGAGACCTGAGCTCACAAATAAGTTATTTTAATTATGAAGAAGTCATGCAGCAATATTAAGACTATTGAAATAAGTCTAGCAGAGTTTTTATGAAGTTTGCACAGGTTTTACTGAGCAAAGTTTTTCTCTGAATTTCTGTGACAACTGCTGAAGTCTTTGTAAACACATGTTATCCTTGGTACAGACTATTACGCTTATCTATGGACATTGTACAAGCACTGTACACCAATCTTCAGCTTACAGAGTAATAAAACACAGAATTCTGTAAAAAAGACAATTAAAAGTGCTTTTTTAAAAAGGTAGTCAGATTATATAACATGCTATAAGAATGTTGTCGTTCCTGATAATTTTCCAATAAATCTTATTTTATTTATTAAATCTATATTTACAAAAAATAATTGGTTTACATAAGTGTATGTTGTAGTCATTACTTTTTAAATCACCGCTGAAATCAAAGCTTTTCTATTTTTCTGTTCTTTCAAAGGATGTTGATAAACTTCAAGGACAAATGGCGTCTCTAGAACTACTGAGGAGCCTAATTTTAGTACAAATGAAATTGAAGAGCTTGTGCAAAGGATTACCAGGCACCTTTGCCTCATGTTTGGAGCTGTCTTATTGAAAGGGGATTTCACAGATAAACAAAATGTATATTCAGCAAATTAACTAGGAAGGCTTTCTGTTTTGCCTTTGATTCCTCAAAGTGTCTGAGAATTATTCATTCCTTGCTCTGGACATTTAAAATCCTATGCTTTTAGTGGGGTTTCAAGAACTATTTGGCAGGAACACTTTCTACTTCTAGGTGACTGCAACAGAAGTGGCATCAGAGTCACTTAGATCAGAGCTAATTTGAGAAGTGCCTTAGGACAAGGGCAAAAAATGGGACAGCACTGGACAGTGCTGAAATGCAAAAGAAATAAGCTTAGTTTACAGTGTATTTTTTAATTCACTAATTTTGCTGTTAACACATATAAGAAATTCTATTTTCATCATGTATAGTATTAAGTGATCTTTGGTAAATATGGAAATAAAGATCCTACTTCAATGCCTGAGCACAAGAAGATAGAACTAACAGCCAGCAAAACTTGGGAAATCTGAGTCTTAAAGTCTGTGCAACTCAGCCCTGTTTGTCTGTGTCACAGTTAAAAAGCATGGATCAATTATCCTGCTGCTCAGATATGCACATTTATACGGCTTTTAAAGACGACAGACAACATTTATGTGTAAATTCTTAAACAGGGACATTTGCCTTATACAACAAAGTCTTATTCAGAAGAAAGGAACAATTAGAGGAAAAGCATTAGGGCTGCCCAGGACACATTTCCTGGAGAATTAGCAAAATGTGGGGTTTTTTTTTAAGTCTCCAAGTAAATATACCCCGTGAAAATGAGTAGAGTGAATTGGTAGTCAACATGGCAGACAAAAATACTGGAAAATCCCAGAAGAGGTGACTGCAAGAAAAAAGTGAAGAAAAAACTCTCTTGTCTCCATACCTAACTATTGATTCAAAATTCCAACTTCCCAGGTATTGTTAAGGTTTTATAATTAAAAAAATTGACTGAACCAACATTTTCCATATTTTGCATTTAAAGAGAACCGTTACACAAAGTATTCAAAAGAACACTTTAGGTACCTATTTTGTGTGTTTCAGCGGTTGATTGAAATGAAAATGATCCATCTATAAGTTCTTTTCACGCAATGAAAATGGAAGTTGAAGTAGGGAACTTAGCTGTTTTAACCAAAACCTAAAAGGATATCATCACCTGAACTAGGACCGGAATCTTGCTTAACACATGACTCTAATGTATAATAATAATTTATAAATTATAATAATATAAATGTAATAAACTTGATTTTGAAACTAGGAATTATACTGCACATAGGAAAAAATACTATATGTCATTTTTAATAATTCTTCATTATATTTATTCCCCTTCAATTTCTGCTTATGTATATTTTATATAAAATTAAGGTAATTATATTCATAATTCATTCCTTTAGCCCTATTGACTTATTTAATTGTACAATCCTAACACAAGAATTACTACGTTAGATGATGAGAACAGCTTTATTTAGATTTTTTATTGAAAGTACTATCATAAAGTTTTAGCACGAATTATGAAAATTAGCTTAGGAATAGGATGAAGTACAGAGGTAATGCCTTGCATTGGAAGCTACCCTAAAAACTCAACTGATGCAAAAGTAATTCTAGACCATTTGCTGCTGCAAGTGACTGAAGAAAATTCATTAGTAAGAATTTACTGAAATGTTCGTGACAGAAATAAAAAAAATATGCAAAATTATAGTGTAATAGTTTCAGTCACTTCATGTTGAGAGCACATCAAAACTACACATAAAGTTAACAAGTGACATGGTCTAAGACCACCTGCTCCAGGTGACCCTGCTTGAGCAGGGGGGTTGGACTAAACGATCCCCAGAGGTACCTTCCAGCCTGAGTGATTCTGTAATACTGTAAAGCAATCTTGCCTTTGATAAGTTTTGATATCCTGAAATCAATGGGATTTCAGATGTGCTTTAACATGCTTGCAAAGCATTTCTCTCTCTGTAGAAACACACTTTCATGCCCTCTGGTGTTCAATAAAATATAAAACATTACTCTCAAAACAATTACCTCTTAAATAATAACCATAACCAGATAATTTTCTTCCTTTGGAGTAGTTTGTTCAGCTGGCTGCCACCATGTTTCTGTGTGGTGAGCTCAGCTGATCTTTAAGCTGCACTGACAGTTTTGACTGGCTGCCTGTTGGCTGCAGTAGCTCCGACACCTCTACACATGCACGGATCACATCTTTGTATAGAGGTCTGTCCTAACCCGGAACAAGTTCCTTCCCTGGATTCTTAAGAGCTTAAAATCCTCAGAAAACGGGGCTTAGAAAACATTTTTAAAGCAAGCACGATTCCTGGCATTTAAAAATGTGATCTATGTAAAACTCGAAGTGCTTAACATAATATTATTCAATCTCAACTTTATGTGACCATAAGGTAGGAGCAGTAGCAAATAAATCAATTTAAAGATGACTGCAGCAGTAAAGCTGACTTATGGCTATCTTCTTAGTAGCTGAGGGTGAAATACAACCTTATTTTTAATAAAAAAAAAGCAGCAAACATCTGTGCTTTACTTATATATACCTCTTCAATACTTGAACTTGTGAGGAATACTGGGATTATCTCCAATACACAGTTCCTATATCAACTGCTGACAAGCCCGCCCAGCATGAATCGTAAGAAGTTGGTGCAGGAGTTTGAGAATCAGTTCACCAGTAACAGTTTGTGCTCATTAAGAAAGTATCAAATCCTGTGTGTATAAAAAGCAAAAAACATACATTTTCACGTTATGACATGGCTCAGAGTTTGCTGGTGTCCTGCAGAAGGGCAGCTCTTTGTCACTGGCCACTTGATACCCTCGTGCACGCAGCACCCCTGGCCCAGTGGGAAGGGGCACACTGCCACTTCCCAGCTCCACCAAGATAGTTGGTTATTTCAACAGCCAGGGCTGTTGTATACCAGACTTCGTGTATACTCAAAAAAAAAACCAAACAAACAAAAAAAAAAAAAAAAAAAAAAAAAAAAAAAAAAAAAAAAAAAAAAAAAAAAAAAAAAAAAAAAAACCCNAAACAAACCCACAAAAAAAAAAAAAAAAAAAAAAAAAACCACACAAAAACCAAAAAAAAAAAAAACCACCAAAACCAATCTCTAAGAATTTCACCTACCATGAAAAAAAAATCAATCTAAACCCCCAACCTGCTCACTGCTAATACACCTTTACCCCATCTGTTACAAAAAAATGAATGGAAACTGAAGACTAATTCTAAACAAAAAAAATCATTATTAGACTGAGATTTTGAAATGGAGACAGTGAAAACTTCTTTTCTTCTCATACCCTCACAGAACTGAAAGAAAATGTTGGTTTCCTTATATCCAACAAATTTTCAAAATTGTTCTTTTGATAATGATAATAGGAAAAGAACTATCACCGTTTACCATGATATGAGGTTGCAAGACAGGCTGACAGTAGAGGTCAGATACAGCTGTTCATCCATGATTATTTCCTTTTACATTAATATGTGAATAACAGATTGTATAAAGTTTTCTACCCCAAAGAGTTAGACTAGAAAGTTGGAATGGAAGTAGAACAAAGATGCCAACAGATTTTTTTTTCCCTTCTTTTCAGAAAGACAATATGAAAAAACATCAAGAAGAACACATGCGGAAAAAAATTAGCAGCGGACATAGCCCAAACAGATAAATGCACTGATGGTACCTTTGGATAACCTTTGTAAAGAAGTTATAAATCAAGTCTCTTTTCCACATTATATTTCAGGTTATAAACCCAGATCACATTGTCTTGCGCTATGCTCTCTCTTACTTACTTGTACAGCAAAATGCGACTTTTTAGTAAATATATTTGTTCCTTAGTTTCACAAATAGAATTATAGAGCACACAGAGTGCATGCTGAAACAGATAAAGCCCTTTGTTCAGAAGTGGCATAGCAGTACTGTTTCACGAAAAGTTGAGATCCAAGAGAAGAGCAAGGTGATCAATCCCAGAGTCAGGTGCATCTAGCTGAACACTTATGTATGCAGAAGATTTAATAAATGCCACAGGAAAGGAGAAGAAAAGGCCTTAACACAGAATATTGTAGTACTCTGAGAAAATAAGGAAACCTGGAAATCTACCAGAAGAACTGTAAAAATAGATAGGAATTAGCAAAAAAGGAAGGAATAAGAGATGTTATTATAAGCACACAGATGAAAGAGAAAATATGACTGAAGAGACCTCTAGTTTTAACCCACAAATAAATTCCTGGGGAAGAAAGGGAGGTGTGATTTCTAATCTAAAATATTTTTCTCTTTTTTTACCTTTCCAATTCATAGAAGAAACTGGCTCATTGCCATATACATATTTTGGTGAGAGAAAAATTATGTGTTCTGTATTTCTACCATTTTCAGCCACAAACTATCTTTCTCTTACAAAAAGCCTTGGTAAAAGCCAATACAAAAATCTAATATTCCCCCCCACCACCACCTCCAGCCTTTCTTGAAACATTTTACATGACTTTGGCTGCATACCTTGGGAATTTGTGCTAGGCTTTTATAGTTGCATTATCTAGTACATAAAATTTATTCATGCTAAAAATAGAAATTTAGAACAAAATTACTAAGACTTTCAAAATCACAAGTAAAAGGAAAATAGAGATCTGAAAGTTCCTATCAGTGATTTTCAACTTGATTTCATAATAGGCTTTTTCCCTGCTATTTGCAAGGTGTAAGTCAGCACTTTTCTTGCTCAATATTCTCAAATTAGGTAGGAGTTGTGATTATATATTGTATTGCAAGGTTACATTTGAAAAAAAACTGTTGAGTTCTCTGCTGATTTGCAAAATTAGTTCCCAGTACACTAAAACATTTTCATCAGCTTCACAATTCTGAAGAAGAGACAATATTTAGCTGACTGAATAAAGGCATTTTGGAAATTAGTTCAATGATATTTCTGTAAACTGACAGTTGACTGTAACAGATGAAGCTGAATCATCAGCCAATCATGTCTGAAACCAGGAAGTGCAGCTGTAGAGTGCATTGATTTCATGTCTGTTACGTTGGTGAGAAATCTTCAAGACATTTTACCATATCTCATAAAATTTTAACTCAAAATAGTTCATTTAATATAATTTAATAATTTTATCTACTTTGCAATAAAGATTTTGCTAATTGTTAATGTTTCTCCTCATTTTTTTTGTTTGTCAATATTTCTCCTCATTAGAAGGCCAGATATTTTGAATATTTTCAATCATGAACTTTTCTGATGGTTTTGCTCTAAGAATCATGAAATACATCTCTCAAATTTGATATAAGTGAACAAATGGTGATTTTCATAAAATATGAGATTTTGCTTTCTGTAGAGCTGCATTTCCAAGACTGAGACAGATTTACCATGTCTGTCCACACTGTGCGTCCCCTATCTTCTTCTGGTAAAAATCCCAAACCTAATAAATTTTCAATAACATTAGTATTTTGGCAGTGTCATGGATTATCCTGCCCATCTGACATCAGATATACAGTGTCACCACCAGAACACGTGTAGGCTGCCTGGCTCACGTCATACTATCATGACCGAGTCACATGACAACTAAAGTCACTACTGAAAGAAATTAATCCCATAAACCCTGGGGAGTTTTCTTCCCTAGTTTTAACAGTTGAAGTTGCAGCTGGTTCCAAAATTATTGCATAGTGATGTTGGTATAGCCATTATTCAACAAGAATAATGCTTTTCATCCAAATTCAAAGTGAAAGACAAAATTAAACATTGCCAATTAAGTATTAATGCTGCAAAAACTTACTAATTTCTCTTACAACAGCCTGCATAAAAGCAAATATTCTTTACAGGGCAGTTCATCTTCATTTGAGGGCAACAATAACTTTTGAAGTAGATAATACGTCTACTTCAAAAGTAATCACAATTGGACCATCTTATTTAAAAGGTAATTCATAATTTAGTGAAACTGTTTTCAAGAGTAGCTGTTAGGAGAGTAGAAAGAGTGTCCCGGCATTTCAAATTCAAAGTGTACCTCTGCTATTCTTTGTAGTTCATCTGCTATGGTCTGGTAACTATGACTGATATTAAGCCTTCTATTTTAACAAAAATATTACAGTCCCTGTCAGCAAAAGCTTCTTATGTAAATCCAACAATGCACATTATTTTTTTAACATAATTGCCTCCACTCGTGAATAATTACATTTAACAATTTAATTACATGTTCATGAAGACCCACAGTGCAAAACACTTAATTAAAAACCATCAAACCAGGAGAAGAGAAAAATTACTTTGTTTTTCAGGATTCCACTTCAATAAACACTTAAGAATCAAGTTTAATACAGTATCTCAGAAATGTTAGTGATCGGCTTCTGTGAAGGGAACAGAACATTGGAGCCACTTGATGTCTAAAGTCCAATTTCTGGCTTTTTAATTCAAAGTCTTTTACATGGCTTTGTTTTAGAGCCTCAGGATTATGTATGTTGCTGTTTAATAGACAACTTTTCACTTAATAAGAGCAACTATATAACACATATATTGCATTGGCCACTTAGTTTTATATAGTTGCTGTATTCTTTACAGAACTGCCTATCATATGACAGAATGAAGAAAGTGGTAATTCTGTACTGTTCTGATGACTGTAGGGAGATTTATTTTGTGAGATGGAGAATCCCTTATTTCATGTCAACAATAACTCACAGGTCTTGGCACCGTCTCAACAAGCCTGGATTCAAAAATCTTAAGGAGAATTGGATTAGACAAACTCCTCCTTGTCCTTTGAGGTCTCTGATCAATAACTAAAGAGAAATACAGAAAACTTTTGTTTTCTACTGGCTATTTTATTAATCCAGTCCTGTTTATCTAATTAGCATGCCAGTTAATATTTGTTAAATGTTTCTGCTAGCTTAAGTTACTTCAAAAATATTCACCTCTCTTTGTTTCAAGCAGCTAAGGTGCAAAGAGGACTTTTTGTGTTAAAAGGACACACTGAGAACTAGAACAAGTACATGCAATTGATACACGATTGCCAATATTTTCTTTTCTTGAAGAAAAATCAGACTAAATGAAAATTACTATGACTATGAAAATTACCTTTTTCCTCCTTGTGGCTGTGCATTGTGCTACAATCTTTAAGGAAAGGACCTCATACATCTTTTACCTACTGAAGTCTACGTCATCCACTAAGATGGAGCTGCAGAGGGGAAAGTGAGTATGGACAGATAAGACGAGAAGAGAGATATGTCTCATAGCTATGTAGTAAATACAATGGAAAGTTAGAGAAAATTAAGATTGACCTTATTATTAAAGAAATTGTATGCAGAACAAGATAAAGTCATAGCAGTTATATTTTCCTCATATTCTGGCTATCTCAGTTAGTTTTGCTGATGTACTGAGTCCATAAAAAACAGATGAAGGTAAAGAAAGATTTTGTGAACAAATGAAGATGTTTACTACAGGTCTTTGAGGCATCTAACCACATACATAAAATTAAGAGTGAAACTTTGATTTTACTTTTCTCTATTCAATAGCCATTTATAGAAAGACAGCAACATTAAACCCTCATCAATCAGTTCCCATTGTGAAGAAAAATAACTTCTGGTGTACCGTATTCAGGTATTAAAACAATGAATCACAGAATTACACACTAGATAGAGGGGTCTCAGAAAGTCGCTTATCCCGATCTCCTGCTGGAAAATGGACTATCACCAATACTGAACAATCCAGCCATGGATTAGTCTACTTGAGTATGAGAAAATTCCAAAAGCTGAAGATCTGACAGCATGTTCAGGTGTCAGATGGAATCACTACACTACCCTCACAGCTGAAAAAGAAATATTTCAAAGCCCACAATCCACAATTTATGTTCAGTGACTCTGTTTAGAACACTGTTCACTGTGAAGAAGAGATTGCCATGTCACTGTTTGCAGCTATCCTTCACTAGCTATTATTAGCCCATCACTAGCTTCAGACTATTAGATCCCTCCTTAGTCCCTATTTTTCTACTTGAATAAACTTGAATGTCTCTTCACTCCTCCTTGCAAGCTCCCTTACTGGATCTCCGATGACTTCTCCAAATCCCTCTTTAGTTGGAGACACAGAACTACTGGAAGTATTTCAGTAACTCACAATTTATGATGAAAATAACTGCTTCCATTGATCTGCTGGCCACAGGCCTCCTGATGTAGCTCAGTATGCAGCTCCTGATGAAAGTGTTAGGTTAGCTCATATTCAACCAGATGTCCATCAAAATCTCCAGGTGCTTTTCAGGAGAATTGCCAGTTAGCTGTTTACTCCCTGCCTGGGTTATTCTGACCCATCACCATGCATTTTTCCTTAATGAACTTCATAAAGTTAGCCCAATCTTTCTGTCATTCATGTCACATGAATTGCTGACATTTGTCACGTTAATCACTTTGTTTTTGCCTCACAAATCCAAAATGCCTCCTGGATGTGCTTTGCTTGTTTTGAAATACATACAGTATTACTTTTAATTAAGTTGTTAAATCCCAAAAGGTATTTATCAAGCAAGTTGAGTCTGAATTAAAATACTGAATATTTAAAAGTTATTAATTATTTAGTGCTGTATTTTATCCTATTTCTAGATTATTTTGAATTTAGCAGACTGAATAAAAAAGGTCAAGTGAATGTCAGAAAAATAACCAATTACTGAATCAATTTTCCTGCATTGCTAAAGTCAGATAAAAAGATTTTTAATTCCTAAAAAACTTACACATGCTTTGGCAACAATCCATACTTCACAAGTGCATTTAAACTAACAACCCTCAAATATGGGGGTTTTATATGGGTATAATTATTTTTTGTTCTTAAAAATGAAACTGGTATCTTCAAGGATAATTCTGCGATCTCCAAACTTTCCTTTTTTAGTAAATAGGAACATGCTCAGAGCATCATTTCAATCTCAAAATGGACTCCTTTTGCACCACTCACAATACCCACACAGAGAAAAGGCAGCAAGCCTCCATTTCATAAAATGAAAATTTTGGGATATCCTTTTACATAGTATTAAAAATAATTTTGACATCTTGTTCAGCGTATTATGTATATATATATTTCAATACTCACAAAAAAATTTGGATGGTTATTAACAAAGATGTTTGGCTTTTAAATAGATTGAGACCTGAATCACAATTCAGTTGATTAATTATTAAGATGTAGCTATATTAATTTAATTTCTTTTGCTTGCTCAGCCATTTCCTTCAAGCTTCTAATCTTAAAAACACATTCTTTTTTGCCAAAGAAATAACTTAAGAACTACACAGAAAGGACAGAAAGTTAATTTGGCATTATGATTATCAACGCTTTCTTTCATGTTTAACCAATACTTTTACACCTTTTCTTCATCACAGAGTACTGGATTGCAGAATACGTATTCTACTCGTATCTTGCTAGACAGAAAATGGAACACATAGTGTTCTTATTGTAAGCACCTCTCTGTCACACAACTCGTGTTATGCAATGGTTGGAGGATTACCTTTTCCATTTTCCAAATAATCATCTTGGTGGCCAGTTTATCACCCATTTTTGAATTCTCAGTACACCTGGTTCTGTCATGCCTTGCAAATTAGGGATTGGGAATGGGGCTTTGTTCTTTTTAGGTTCTTTCCCAGATGTGGGAAAGGAGGGGAATTGGCCCAAGAAGCATCTGGCTTCCTTCAAGTTTTAAAATGCCTTAGAATCATGGGAGAGACTAATACAGTACTAGAGACTCACAATGGACCTATCCCAGATGGAGGGTCATAAAGTTTTCTCTTTCTCATTGAGATGGCATTTTCTGCTGTGATAAATCAGCAGAATATGTCCCATTATAGCTGTCGTCTTAAGGATGGCATATTTAGTGACAGTCCTGGTATTGCCTTGTGTTCAATGTTTTCTTTGGAAGGTTCTGTCTTGTGATAAAGAATCCACATTTTTAGTAATTTTATTTTGTGAAGCTGAATACTATTTCCATACAACCTTGAAAATGCTCTTTCAGCAGTTCAGATCTAGCTTCCCTTTGATAAGTAACGTTTCTTCAATAGATGTTTTATTTCAGAGAGCTGCCATATCACACATTTCAGCAATAATCAGTACTAAGCATGTTTACTCCATGCATTTACTTTCTCATCAGTAAGGCAATAACTTATCTCAAAGTTCAACAACGGTATTTCTTATTATCACTGCTTATTATGAGTCACTGTAATACTTAGGAGCTTTCAAAGTGAACTAGGGTTCAGGGTTGTTAGCTGTGAACCAAGAATATTCCAGACACAGACAGGGTCTCATATTCAAATAATTCCAATGGGCCAATGAATTAACCAATATCAGTAGCAAAAAATTATCTAAATTTATTAAAGATATTTGTGTCTTCACTCTTTTCTTTTTAGGGAAAATACAGCCTTTTACGAAGTGCTTTTATGTACACCTTGAAAATCAACAGAAAATCTTTTAGTTTCCAAACTTTCCTGATTAAACTGAGCATAGTTCAGAATTATCTATTTCTGCAACATTTCGTAAGCAGAAAATACACTGATATGATTGTTTTCCCAGCCCAAAAAGATGTATTAATTATCCACTCTAATAACAGCAACATTTTAGGAAACACTGTTAACAAGTATCAGAACAGCAGTATCATCTGAGTGATGTTTAGGTGACGACAAAAAGTATTTTATTAAAAGGTTTGAAGAGACACTTAAGACATCATGCCATATTCTATTTAGAGATTGTTATAGGGCTTAATCACAACAGCACTAGAGCAGATGCAAATGGAAGGTGCATGTGAGCAGTCGCTGTAATACAGAGGACTGTATTTGTTGTGTGGACAAATCCTGGAGAACATTTGGAGTTGTTTAATGAAGCAGTAAAGCACAAATAATTCTTTTTCTTCAAATTATTATATCACTGAACAACCACCTGCAGTAGTTTACAGATGAAATAGAGAGAAAGAGATCTACCAGTAGAAGAGAGCAGACTGATCAGAAGTGATTGCCAATACAAGTAATTGCATGATTTAGAAACTGGAAAGCTTAGTTTTGAAATCCATTTGAAAATAACAATCTCCTTTATTTGGAATTTTTTTTTTTTTTTTGAAAGCAACTTAGCAAAATCTTAGCTGTAAGGAGCAGCAAAGAAAATTAATTTCCATTTTAGGACTACTTTAGATTGTCAAAGCAATATAAAGCAGATTGCAAAGAAGAACCCCAGCAAGAAACAAGAGACACAAAACTCAAATGAGTGAACTTTATGTAGTTCTCCATAACTGAGAAAGCCATGACAGAATGAGCACATAGGACTGAAATTGCATGAGAGGTACATCAATATCTTTCCTTAAAAATATAGGAAAAAAAATAGCAAGAATTTAGCAGTACTACCAGCCCTTAGTAGCCATTAGCGATAGATGAACCCCTCATATGTAGGCATCTAGCTCAAATTAATCTTTTTCCTAAAATAGTAAATAACTGAAGCACTCTTCACACTGTCTTAATGTTTCTATCTAAGACACCATGCACATTTGGCGCTGGGCTCAGGCATTTGCAAACTCAAAGGAGAACATGTGAAAAACAAATTGTAGTGTCCAATCTTCTGGTTTGCTTGTATGAAAATCCTCTAATGTTAATGGCTGATATGCACTGATATTGTCATGAACTTGCCCCAGAATGCAAGCACCTACTTTCAATTTCCTTAGTTTTGTTGATTTCTTGCAGTCATAAAGCTATTCAAATGCACATTTTCACTGGTAAATAGAAAAAAAAAGAAAGAAAAAAAAAAAGCTTCTTCTTATCTATTTGCCAGCATTCATTGCTGGTTCTCATTTAATTCTTGGACAATATCTGTTAGCTGGTATATCTAAGAAACTTTTCTAATAGCTTTTTGATGTTGCTTTTATTGAATGTACTGGCAGGTTAAGGAAAACACACACTTGTACTATATGTTTACATAAACCATACATCTCATAATTTACAAGGACTCTTAAGTTCAGTGGACAACTTCCTAACATTTTTAATTCTTAACAGTGAATATAAATCATAACTGCATGATTTGAAAACAATGTTATGATGGATACTTGCCAGATGAGTTATAAAACAGACTAGGAGTAATAAAAATAGCAACAACAACAAAAAACAGGAACCATATTATACAGAGACCTCTTCCATGTGAAGGAAGCTACAGCTATAAAACTGAGTATTGGAATATGTGAAAAAAAAAAATCTTAGCTGAGTTTTTTTTATAATACAAGGGGAGATAAAGGGACAAATTCAAACCTTCTACCGAGTTCTCAACCAGTTTTTGAAAGCTTGCATCAACTTTGGCCAAATGACTAGTCTAGAAAATTTAAATGTATACTGCACTGGGCCAATTTCTGAAGCACTGTGATCTCATAGTAGAAATATTTATAAATTAACTTATTCTGGAATTTATTTGAAAACTTTTCAGTTACATTAAAGTAACTTAATGCATCTGCACTACTCCCTTAAATGACTCACATGCCCACAGGAATGTTAGTAGCTGAAAAACCGTTATTAACTACTAAACAAGATTGAGGAGGAATTCAGGGGCATATAAGCATTTTGTCTGGCTGAGACAGAGCTAGTTTTCCCCATTGCAGCCCTCACAGGGCTGTGTTTTGCACTGCTACCGAGGAAGGTGTTGATAACACACCTGTGCTTTCGGACTGCTGGGCAGTGTGGGCACAGCATCAGCACTGGCACTCCAACATGCCCTGCCTGCACCAGTAGGCTGGGGATGGGCAACACCAAGGAAGGGGACACAGTTGACCAAAGGCTAATTCCATATTATATAGGACCTGCTCCGCAGTAAAAGCTAAGAGAAGGGACAAAGAAAAGGGGCCATTTACTGTTTGTATTTGTCTTCTGAAGAAACCTCTATGCATACGGAAGTCCTGCTTTCCAAGAAGTGGCTGAACATTGCCTACTGATGGGAAATAGAGAATAAAATTTTTTCCTTTGCTTCCACACAGCCTTTGCTTTTGCTTTTTTAAACTGCTTTTATGTTGACCTACAAGGTTTTCCATCTTATTTTCTGCCCCCACTGTCCTGCTGAAGCACAGGGTGACAAAGCTACTTGGTGGGCACCTGGCATCCAGCCGTGGTCAACTCATCACAGCATGTTAGTAAAAATAGTAAGTGTTCCAGACCACATGCAGAATCCCCATGGCTGGCACAACAGCTATCCCATCAGTTAGAAGGCTTCATATTGACTGATAACTGCTGTCACTCAATATGCTCAGTGCTGCCCACCGATCCCACATTTCAACTTCCCTTTGCACATTCCTATAGCCCATCACAATACGCAAAGCTCAGTCAGCAGCTCAGCCCACTGATCACTGTGATAGTTTGTTTATCCTGTTCTCCCTCAAACACATTCCATACACCCTGTTATCAGCCATGTTCTGCCTCAGACATTTGAAAAAAACAAGAGGGGTGAGGGAGCATGGGATGTTAAGGGCATGCTCTTGGACACACGCTGCTAATTGCCACACTGCTGTTACAAGACCTGGTTAACAGTATTTTAGGAAATAGGTATGCTTCCATTGCTGCCTCTTGTATTATTGTTTGCTTTTTTTTTTTTTTAAATTATAAATAGAAAGGTTAAACCATCATGGTATTGCTGTTTATTAACCAAGTTTTAATATTCTGAAATATTTCTTCATGGCGAAGGAATAGAAGTGACTAAAAATTTTTTTTAAAGTATTAAATTAATTCTGACCATTGTGGCTTGCAAATAATTTGTAGTAATACCCTCTTATTGCAAATAAATATATATATTAAAATATATATATATATATACATATATATTTTCCATGTAGTTTGAGTAAATCTTTTAATGACTGAAGACCTCCTGAGTTAAAGTTTGGGTATTTATTCCATTAATACATTCAATTGCTTTTTTGACCCATGTAAACTCAATGAAAACAACATCTTTTGATGAGGATTTCCATAGCTTAACTATATATTTCATGGAAAGGTGTCTCCCCTGGTCTGTTTACAGAACTGCTCCCTGCTCCTGACCGATGCTTTGTCATTGTTCTGAAGAAGATCCTGAGCAGCTGTTACCCAGCCATATTCTCTATAATCTTTCTCATACTTTCCAGTTGTTTGTCTTTTCTAAGCTGAAAATCTCTATTCTTTGTTCAGTTTCTCAGATTTTCCTGCTTTCCCTCATATTTGCTATCTTTTTCTGTAGCTTTTCCAGCTCCTGTGATTTTGAAATCAAAAGAAATCAGAGCAGCTAACATTCAAAACATGGTCATAACATAGCTACATAGCCATAAATAATGACATAAAGTTTCCCTTTATGTTCCTTACACTTTTCGTCATAATTCTGGATATAATTTTGTCCTTTGGCTTCTAGATAATGCTGAGACAATGTTTTCAGGGATCTATTAAAACATGAAGATTTTGTTTCTGAATGGAACTTGGTAGTTAAGAGCCCTAAAATTGTTTGTTGGCAGTTTTTTTTGCCACGTCTTAACCTCATATTTATCTGTTTTTATTTAAATCTGTTGTTCTGTCAGATATTCAACACACTCAGCTCCTTTCCCAGCTTGTTTCTGTTGGTACATTTGTGATGGAGAATCACCACCATGTTTGTTACTCACCACAACCTACAAGTCTTCTCCTAAGAACTGTCTGCAGAGCTGCCCACTGATTTACATGGTTTGTTTCTTCTCTCTAGACATTTTGTACTTGTCTACACTGAATTTCACCTGGATTTGAACTCAACTATCCCACTAAACCTTTTGACCCATTCCCAGACTGTCATCCAAGTTCTTCCTATTTCCCCACTTAAATCAAGATCTTCACATAAATTCATTTAGTTCACCCTACTTGACAGTAAATGTTTGCTATTTTCCAAAAACACATTTAAATCTCTGAAAATACATTTAAATCTCTAAAATACATATAAATTCTCAATTTATAATAATTTAATCTAAACCACATTAACTGGTTTGCTTGCAAGGCTCTCAGGGAATAGTACCACAAGCTTTCTTATCATTTTCCTTAATTCTACTTCAGTCATTCTGCTAAAGAGCATCACATTGGCTGGACATAGTTTGTCCTGGTCCAAAAATCCTGTCAGGGCTTCTTTTCAACATAATTGTCTGCTAGGTGCATGTAAATTGATTGTGTGATAAATCATTAACTAACCTTCTCCGCATGAAAACTAAGGCTCAAATATGCAGCTAAGATTAAAAAAAAATTCATTCTTCTTCAAAGCCAGACTCTTGTGTAAGCTTTCAGGCTATCACGAGCCACAGGCTACATGTTTTAAATTCTGACAGACAATATATTATATCATCTGAAAGACAGAAATAGCAGAAGGTACTTCTGCATCACTAATCTGAACAGTAAATTGGACAGGGCCAAATCCAGACATGGCTAGGGTTCAGAAATTGATTCACAAATAGTTCAAACATCTATTTCAGTTACGAGCAGAACAGCTGGCTGAGAGCACTGAGTGAGAGTTTGAGTTATCTCATTATAGTTTCTGACTCTGCATCCGTCCAGCCTCTCAAATCTCACTAGTGGAGACTGAGGATGGGGTACTTTTTTCTACTCACTGCAAAAGGCAAGAGCTGTTACCAAAGATCAGCTGAAATGAGGTAGCACAGCCCCGTGCCTCAACCATCATGATGACTGCTGTACTTCAGACAGTTTTCCCCTCAACCTTTAAGGATGGAGACTTCTTTCTCTTCATTGCTTCTTTTGATCTGTCTCACTGTACGAAAACAGAGAATTGCCCAACTATTTAGGCCATTTCTTAGACATGTTCAGTTAAAGCTACTGGGAAGTGTGGCTGTCAGCTGCCTAATACCGGTTGTTAGTGACCGAGCTGCTACTCTTTTAGGATTGAAACAGCATTTTACATTCTCACTGGTAGAATGACCAACTTCAAATTTCAGAATCTTTTCTGGGACATCCCCATGTTCATAAATCCACCATCAACCATCGGTGTATTTGCCTGCAATGCAGTGTTACCTAAGCCAGATCATTTAGGAAATATCTGTGCTTGGTTTCAGAACATTGCTCTCAGTGAAGAAAAAGTGTGAAATTAGACCCTTCTTTCATACAAAATTAATATAAAGAAAAATTATTTAGTTGGTCTTACTCTTTTCCCCTCCCCCTCAGGCTGACTATGTAATATTTAATTACTGATTAGTGAACTACATTCTCAATGCAACAGGCCATGTACACTTCAATAATATCTCTCCAGTACTTACTGCTACAACAAAAAAACCCCAACTATTTATTTCTAAATTACTTTGATACAGTGTGAGTCATTGTAATTCCTGAAAATAAACAGTGATATCATTTCTTTGCTGGGCTAATTCTGCTTGTGCTTTTCAGATTGTTCCCAAATCAGCTAAATACCACCCATGACAATGGAGAATGAGGAAGAAAATGGAATGAAAATTTTACCATAAGGAACAGCATCATAAGTCAGTTATATTTGACACTACACTGATTTGAACACACCATCACCTACTAAAGAAGCCTCTCTTTCAAAAGCTCCAGAAGTTTAATTTTAAAAATAGTCTACCCAATGGAGTAGGCAACAACAGGGAAAACTGAAAGAATATGACACAGTTTTCATAGGATGAAACAACACACTTTAAAATTATACCAAAATAAAAAGCAGTTTTTTGAGAGCATTTCAGACAAAATAGAGTATTAAAATATTACAATGCAGGACCTGCTTGTGAAATGATATTGCTCACACCAAATGAGAACAGAAGAGAAATAAATTACACAGCTATTCAGCTCCCTGGTTTGTGTTAGCTTGTGCCACAGATTAAGAAGCATTAATGATAGGGTTTAATACACACGTTTTATATCAATATCAGAGTAGCCAAGTGCTCATTAAATCATCACTTCAGCTCTACCAGTCCACCAAAGCACTGCACTAACAGTGTATATGATACATGGTATTTAAAAGAAAACTATTTTCCCCCAACATGTTGGATATAATTTCCTTCTGCAATTTTTTCTTTTTTGCTCTAGAAAAAGTAAGTCTTCCTTCTTGGAGCAGGATGAGCTTTGCAACATGGTTCACCATTTATTGGGGCTCACTGCTTGTTTCATTCTGTTTCTATGGACATGAAGATGCAACTAAAACATTGCCATTAGTCTAAGTCCTAACCACTGTGTCATTGCAATTTAAACATTTCATGGATATCATTACAAAATGGCAACTATCTAGGTGATTTAAAAAAAAAAAGACCTATTTTTTTCAAATATAGGGGCAGGACAATATCAGAAACAATCTTCTTGCTTCAACCAATAGTACTGCAATTCTGATATTTCATCCTATTCCAGAAGGGAATTATAATGCAAAAATTTCAAGTGACACAGAATTTTAAAAGCCTTTCATTTTAAGTTAATTAATTTGGTATTTGGTATTAAAAACCTGAAATGTTTCTCTTATTTGTTTGTGATTTTTCTTTTTTTTTTTTTTTTTTTTTTGTATTAGCCTATGAAAGCCTCATGAAATAAAAATCTAAAAAGAAAAATACAAATTTGACACATTTCTTCCTAAAGACAAAATGGAATTATCAGTTTGAAAATCTTCATGGAATTTGGTGTTATACAATTCTGTAAAAAGTTTTCATTTTCAAGACACCCTGGGAAACATCCAGCTAGCACTATTGAAATACAGAAATGTTTGTCGCAGTTTTGGTAACAGCCATGAAAACAAGCATTACATAATTTCAAAATGTTTATATCTCTGTGTGTGTGTGTGTGCATGTAGAAGGAATATATATGTGCACATATAAGCCATTGTTTTCTTTGTGAAGGGAGACCTGCACGTATCAAAATAATTCATAGCTCTAACTCCACAACCTAGATATTTCTGCCTCTCACCTCCTGGTTATGAAAGTACCTGGTTATGAAAGATGCAGTTGCTTCCCCAAGCCTTGATGATATTTTGCATTGATGACAAAACCAGCTAAGAGACATCTTGCATGTCATGCAATGTAAAGAGCGTGATCTTTGAGAAAAACTCTTGTACCTTATACACTCAGTGAAAGCAAGATTAAAACAAATGCTACAATAAACAAATGGCAAACAATTCCCCTAAAAGTGCTTCTATCCACACTCTGTACCTTTTTTTTTTTTTTTTTGGTTAGTCATGAAAATTCTCGTTGAAAATCCTCACTCTGGAAGACGAATTTGGTGTGGTTGGAGGCAAAAGCATTCTTTGTGACCCAGCCATCTTAAATTTTGCATAGTCTAAGTCAGGTTCTGGCTTCAAAGTTACAATAATTATTTTCACTTCCACGATATAAATACTCCCATTCACCTTAATCCTTTTAAATAGTTTGAGTTCTACTGTCTCACAATCCCCTAAATAATACTTGGCATGAAAAACTAATAAATATATTATGCTTCAAAATTCTTCACCTACTATATTTACAAGTCCTGTCTCAAACTAATGCACTGAAAACTATGACCCATGTACATTTTGTGTGTATTTCAAATTAACTTTTACACAGAACCGCTTCTCCCTGAAAAAGACAGCAAGTAGCCCCAGCTGTAAGAAGCACAATCTTACACTGTTGTTTATATGAGTTTTCTAACAAACATGAAACAACAGGTAAAGAGCAATGAAATTGTGGAAGATCTTCAATTACTAATACTGTTTTATTGGTTTTAAACTGATTTGGGTTTGATCTCTCCCAAAAGGAAGAATGGATAGCCACACAGTGCATCAACTTTGTACAAAAGTCGAGACTGAAGTATTACATCAACTATAATAAAGGTTGAGATCTCAACTATTAAACAAAAGAGAGACATCTTTCTGAAAGGCAGTAGTGCTTCAGCCTCCAGATTGGTGTGACACCTTAGAAAGGCCTTGGAGATGGAGTCTGACAGATATATTACATCATAGCCAGCAGATGTTAGCACCAGCCTCCACGCTCTTTAAAGACAGCTGAGACTGGAATATATTTCCCCTTATTAATACAGTGCAAGGGAGGAAATTTCTCTGGCTTACAGACTAAAATGAATCACTGGTTGTAAAATCAAGTTATGCGTTTACAAAAGATCATTTGTATTTCACTGTTGGTTTGTCTGTTCTCCCCAGTATGTCACCAGTTCTGATGAAGTTATATTGATATGTACTCAGCAAAGACTGAAGTCTACACAGTGGGGAATCATCTGTGGACCAGAGAAATACACCCTTCTAATATCAAGAAACAAGTTCAGGCTTTAGCATAGTCTGATACTATCTTAGGAGAAGGAAATAAAATCTTGGGAAAAGTTATGTATTACACTGATTTTTCAAACTGCAAACAATTAACAGCACACTCAAGACAAAAGTAGATTTTGTAGCAAAATCATGATGCTACCTAAGCATCATATTTTGAAAGAACTCAAAAGTTTTTATTAGTTTGGTTACCTTTTTAAAATTAACTTTATCAGAAATATTATGGAACAATTTTTTTTTAAACTAGAGAAATGTTTTCATTGAAGTTTTCACAGTAGATTTTTCATTCCCCTCGTCAAAGTTTTTTTGATTTTTTTTCTATTTAAAATCTACATATAACCCTGCCATATCAATAAAAAGTACTATGAACTGTATAAGCCCAGGAAGGAGTTTGGACGATAAATATTGATTTCACCTGAAATTACTTTTGCTAAGGCAGCTGGAATAAAAGATTATTTTTTTCTTAAGGCAGTCTTTTTCATTAGAGTCTCACCTTTTACTCAAAAATATCTCAGCTAAATCACTAATCTGATATCAGCATTTCTCTGATCTGACATGGAACTTTATATTCTTTTTTTTCCACTAGGACAAAATCAAGAGAGAGTGATTTTTTTCACACAAGAAGTTTCAGTAACTTTTTCAATTCTATTAATAAAGAAAATTTCTCTTTCTGTCACAGTTTGATAAAATTGGATGGAAATTCTGCCACACTGAACAATACCGAAAGGCTGTTTCAGCCATTTTGCTAACTATATGTAACAAATACATTCCAGAGAAAAAGGTAAAAAACATCTAATGTAGTATATAATATCTGACAAATTGGATTAAGAAATAATTTGTCACTAGTCAAATTCCTAGAATATTTTTTGCTTGAAATTTAACGACAATAGCCTTAGTTACCTGTATTTAAAAATTTATCTTTTATCCCTGAAAAGCTTCCTAATTATTGGTAAATGCATATATATAGAGTACAAATATAACTTTGTACTACTATATTTTTTCCTATTACCTGGTATTGTACCTTTTTCTTTTTTCATTACACTTCTCTTCCATGATTCAATATTGAACACACAAACAGTGAAAAAGTTTTCATAGTATGCCGCTTCTCCCCCTCTCTACACACAAGCACAGAAGGTTTAAAGGCAGCAAGCTGTAGACAATGCAAACACTTTGCTGAAGAATAATAAAGTCTCATACCGTCTCCTTTGCTGTTTAATATCAATTGGCTTGTTAATAGCATAAGGCGATCCATGAGTGCAAGCATTCTGGAATCTAGCCACTTTCCCCAGAGTCAGGTGATCACAGCTAGATGGTAAACTCATTTTATCCCAACAGAAGCAGCACAAGACTAACAGCCCAAAGGATGCATTCCTGGGAAAACTGGAAACAAAATGTTACATAATCAACGTCACTGAAGTATGCTGCTCCAAAGGAGCCAAGCAGTCCTGTGCCTGGAAAGCAAATGCTCCCCATCTCATCTGCGTCTGTCACCCTCATGGATGCAGAGTTGGCTGTTTATTTCCACCTAGTCATACTCCAACCAATTACTGATTAAGCAGATAAAGCAGAAAGTAGTTCAGGACCAGTTTCACTCACCCATGAACACTAATCTTTTCCCTAATATCCCATATAATTTGTCTATTTTTTTCTTTTTCTTTCCCCCTTTTTTTTTTTTTTTTTTGGTGGTGACAGATCTTAAGCACAGTTTGGTCAGTTAAGACTAATATGTGAAAAAGCCACAGACTGAATTTACTTTGAAGCAGAGGTTGGCTGGAAGAGACACTTATGCATATATCAAAAGTTCACAGTGGGAGGAGAAGGAGGATCTACCCACTTGAAAAGGTCAAAAAACTTTTACGATTGACGATGTGAATTCAGACTGATTAGATGTTCTCTACAAATTATTTCAGAATTTAATCTCTATAAAGACAAAATCAAGATCATATAATATATTATATATTTTATGAAGTTTTATACTCTATGGTATGTTGCATAGCTAAGCATTCTCCACTAACACAAAGTAACAAAATGTGAGTAACCCCATCTAAGACCTTACTCTCGCTACAAAAAAGCAATATATAAAATTGTTTTCTCATATCATATAAGACATTTTATACTATCAGACAACTCAGAATTATCCATAGAATTACTTTTATTCATGAAACTACATCTACTTGGTCTCCACTATCTCAATCTCTGTGCAATGTTCTTAGTGATTCCTACTTAAAAAAAAAAAAAAAACAACAAACCAAAACAGTAAAGTAGTACTGTGGTGCTACTTTCACACACAATCAAATTATGAAGTGCATTTTACACTATAGCATGAGAATCTGAGGGATCAAAAGAGATTTATGTTCAGCACAGAAAAAATTTCTATCATGGAGAACTGGAAAACTGCGGCTATTTTGTGTGTATCATATATAAGTATTATAAGCACCTCAATGTAGCTGGCTGGTATTAATCCTCTTGAATTGCTGGCATTAAATCAAAGGAGGTTGCAAAGGTGGAAACTTAACAGGAAAGTAGACAGAAAGAAAGATAAGGTTTCTTGTGAGAACAATGGACGGGGGAGTGTTCCCAAGAGGGGAATACCCTATGCTTTTCCCAGGCTGCAGTGCTCCAGACAAGGAAAAATAAGCGAATGGCAAGAACATGCCCACGAAATCTCAGTGAAAGCAGGCGGGTAACTGAAGCATCCAACAGAATAGGAAGCAGGATGCCTCCCCCTGGAACTGCTAAAATGAACTGGAATCAAGGGTTCAAAAGTTCAGATGCATCAGATGTGTGCTCTGGCCTGCAATCACAGTGTGGCTGGTCCATGTGCTGTCATCCCCAGTGCCTTGCTGGAAACAGAAGCAATTTGTCATGGCCCCTTGGCAGGTGTCAAAGTCCTCATACGACTTTGTTACGTAATGAAAAAAAAACAGGAAAAACACTCATCTGTACTGTGTGCTTTCCTTGCATCTAATACAAACAGAAAAATGTAACATGTAAGACTTTTTATAGGTTGTTCTTAATTCTATTTTTGTCTTAAAACCTTTTTGTCTAACTGGAATATAATAGCATGTACAGCTATTATAAGACTGAATTCAATCCAGGTAAACCTTTTATTGCATTAACAGCCACTCTAAGGAAAGAGGAGTCCGTACTCTTGGAAAGATGGAAATGCTGATGTGAGCTGAAAATCTGTACTAGTCTTTTAAATGTGACATTAGTATAAGGCTACATCTGATTCTACTTAGGATATAAAATCAGCAGTTAAAAATCCTTTAGAAACTACTTCAGCTTTGTACAACAGAAAGATAAAATAAATAAATATATTTAATCTAAGTCCCAAGTAGCCATTCTCCGACACGTAAATACAGTTTTTATGAAGAAAAAAACAAAACTAAAAAGCAAGCAATCCAAATACCCTGCCTATTAGCTCTTCATTTTAGTTAAAGAAAAAGATAAGGAAAGCAGGAAAATCTAAAAATCATTTAAGAGAAATCAGATCAAAGTAGAATCAGAGGGTTGCTACTTGTTTATTGGGTTCTTGTTTGATTGGGGGCGGGATTTATTTGTTTGTTTATATTTGGCAGTTTTTTTAAGTCCAACTAAAGACAGTTGTAAACCAGTCATTTTATATATGGAGCATTTCTTTCTTGTTAATGAAGTGGAATAGTTTCTTTTCATTTCATAATGGGTACATATGCACAACTGGCAATATTTTTTCTAGATACAAAATTGATTTAATTTATGCATTGAAGATTCATAAATCTTCAATGATTTGTGAATCATTATCCATTATGAACCATTATCCATTATCCACCAATGAAGGAATTACAGTGGGCAAAACAGCACTTCAGGAGTCATGCTGTGTCAGTAAATTCTCCATTGCAGTGCAGCTTCCTGTGCCCCAACCACCAGGCTGGCCTCAGCAGCATTGGACTGGAAGAGCTGGGAGGCTCCAATCTTCCTCCCAGTCATCTATCAGTCTTTAGAGACCATGATAAATTGCTGTGAAATTGATGGCAAACAATATCTTCCCATCTCATGGTCTGTGGTCACACATGGGATGGAATATTATATCAGTGCAAAGCACTTTCTATAAATCTGAACAGCCCATTGGACATGACTATTTTTGTCTTATTTGGGTAGATTCAAAGCATGAAGCTATTGTAATTTTGAAGTCTTGCTGATACTAGATATGCTCCATGGAACTTGTCTTTTACCTGTGAGCTCTTTTGTTCCTCAGCGAAGGATGAATTTATGAAAACTATTAACTAACCACATCTTCAGCTTTAACACTTTTGTAAAGTATGCAGCCAGAAAAAGTAAACTAACTTTGACATAATGTTTCCAAAATAATGTGTATGCAGGTAATTAGACCATATTCAAAGTAGTCTCAAGGGAAAGTTTAGTGGAACAGTTTAGCATTAGATATATCAAGGCATTTTGAGATTGGACTGACTTCTATGGAATTTCAGCAGAAAAATTAAAACCAGTTAATTTTTATATCTTAAGAGCAATCTGAACTTTTTGATGAAGATTTGGTCCACAGTATGTTACAATATTAAAAAATTCTCTAAAATCAACATTTATGTGAAATAAATGTCTTCATTTTTCAATCTGATGTATTTAAGTTGGTGTAAAACTAATCCATCTGAGATTTTACTGTGTGGATAGATATTGGTATTTTGGGTTGCCACACACCTTAATTCAAATATTTCAAAACACTTGACAAAAATGAAATGAAACTTAATCATAGTTTGCTCTGATGATATAATTAAAGATTCAAGTATTACTCAAATATCTTCCTATTTACTTGTCTTATGAAAAGTTTTTCAACACTTTTTTTGAACATTTAACTTAACAAAAGCTACATTTTCATTATCCTTTATTAATATGCAGAAGTCCTAGTGAAATGTAGAATACTAACTTTGTGTCTTTTAGGGAATTATATTCATTTTGGTATATGGTATATTTGTATGACTATTGCATGTATCAAAATCTAACAATGTTTGCAAAACTTTGAAAAGTTAGTTTGATTTGGTTTTGGCACCAGGAAATAACTAGATAGTAAAGAATAATTAACAAAATCTTCTCTTGCTGTGTGAGAGAAATTATGTAAGATTTTTAGTCTTACTGCTCCTATTACTACTATTAGATTTCACAGTTACTAGACAGCCTCAGCCAAAGTCATGGGCTTCACTAGACTACAGAACTTTTTAAGGGAAAGGTAGGTGTTCCTCACATTCACAGCCCAAATATATGACAAGATTTTCCTTCATCTGTATACTGTCTGTTCCTATGTAATAACTAGAGCTTTTTCCTTGTGACCGGTATTTCTTCCCAGAAATATCCTGACTGACAAAGAATTTACAGACAACATCAACATGGTTTGGCCATATGTGACAAAGTTTTCTGAGGAAGATATGATTTTCTGAGGAAGGTCTGTCCAGAATACAGCAATAATTAAGAACCCACATATTTTTATTAATAGACTAGACAAAGCTCCCTTTCCTTTACTTGTTTTTAAGATTTTTTCTTTATACATATTCATTTGTCTAAATTACTATTTTAAATGTTGTTGTTGAACATTCCCTGACTACCAAATACGGGCAATTATTTAACTCTTAACTGAAAGGCAAAAGAAATATGGGAATACAAGTGTTACTTCAATGCATTTCTTCTTGATTGATGAATATTTGATTGTCCTTCCTATTTTTCAGAAGATAGATTTCCTAAAAAAAGTACTGCTAATTTAGTTATAGAGAAGACTACTGCTTGAATTGTCCAAAACTATTCACATGGGTTTTTTACTGAGTGCCAAATGTACTCTGATTGGTAGTAATCTGAGAAAGTGTGCTATATGTCCTACAAAGTGCCAGCCTAAACAAACACACAAACAAGAATTCATAACATAAGGGTCATATAATAAAGCTGTGAATAAGAACCTGCTCTTGTTTACACCACTGCACATATTGCATAGACATATTGTGAGTCTATCTGTTTCACATGGGTATAACAAAAATGCTTTTATATAGTACATATCAAATACATACGGGAGAAGACCCCCAGTTCAAAGGAATGAGACAAATATTGAATAATGGCATATACTTGGCTTTACTTTTTAATGTTTAAATTTGTCATACAAAGATGAATCTGGTTTTAACATATGTTCTTTTAACTCTGCCAATACACTTCTGCTATTGAAATGTAGGACAACACACTGATGCCCTTGAAGAACCTTTTTTTTTTAATTAACTCCTACACACTTTTGCTTACTTCCCTTTATCTCATTAAATAACCCAGAGAATCTTTAATGAAGACCTTCTTCTCTCTCCCTCACATATCATTAAGCCATTAGAATAGCCACAGTGGTTCCATTCAGCTCAGCACCCCATTTGCAACACTGATCATTTATTTGGCATGCATCTTAACAACAAAATCAGAAAGGTTCAAAAAATTGAGTTTCAGCTACTTCATTGCAAGGAAATCATATTCTTCTGACAGAAAAACTATTTAATGCTGTAACATAGCTGAAAAATAGAACCAATTTAAAAATCAGGAGTTTTTTTTAAATTCAGTCTGCAAGCATAGATAGTGTCACTGTATATAATGTTTCTCATTAAAAGACAGTAATGACATGCCGCAGTAGTTACACAGCAGAACAATTCTGCTTATTCATCTCTCCAAATGAAAATCTTCCTTGAACATTAGCTGCTACTACTATATTTAGAATATGAAGTTAATAATGCCAATGTTGTGTATTGAAAAGGCAAAATAAAGACATTTTAGAAATGTTAAGTGTTGGTGATATGCATTACTTCTGTGACATACTAACTACAAATTTCTCTATTTAGTATTAAATTTTATATTTTGTAATTTTTGTACAGATTAATAATCAAACAATTTCTGAGTCCATTTTTTTAGGTATATACCTCTCTTCTTTTTATGTGATATCACCTTCTATGCATTTAGTTCTTATTTTGCCAAAACCAAATATGTATTATGTATTTGCACACTCTTCATCAGGGCTAAATTAGAATTTACAATGTTGTCTTGGTTTCAGTTGGAGCAGAGATAATTTCTTAGTAGCTGTTACAGTGCTGTGTTTTGGATTCAGGTGAGAATGGTGTTGATAACACACCAATGTTTTGGTTTATGCTAAGTCATGCTTATCCCAAGTCAAGGACTTTTATTTTTTTTCCTTGTCTCATGCTATGCCAGTGAGGTCATGCCAAAAAAAAA